>CAOLHI010002391.1:0-262040 GCA_948474755.1 Ctenosaura bakeri | reverse complement strand
CCCTCTCTCCTACTGAAATTACCATTTCTCAAGCAGAAGTTCACCCTTGGATTCTGCTTATTGTCAACTCTCCACAGCCTTGAGTTTTCACATTCTTCTAACAGGTCCATTTGTAAAGGTATACTATGCATGCCAGTATTTTCTCGTCCTGCTAAAGCCAGTGATCTTTTTGTTGCTTTTGTTGGTAATAAAGATAAAGTTTTGGATTTCTGTTTTCCCCATCTAAATGGACAATTGCAAGTCAGGAAGTTCTTAGAAGTTATTTTGCTAACGGGCAAAGATACTTCCTGTCTAGCAACCAGTTGGATTACTATGTGAATGCATTCTGTTTTTCCATCTTGGGATTTTGTTTTACACAGAGAGATTCTGGGCTGCAGCTGTTCTCAAAAATTCCAGTATTGCTCAGCAGGAATCGCAGGCAAACTCAAGCTGACCCCTAATTAGTCCTGGGAAGAGTCATTACATATTTTATGTGTTCGTATTTGTGTGTGTGTTTGTGCTGCTTTTTCTTACCACTGCCATTACTAAACACTTTAAAGTAAATCCTTTCAAGCTAAAAATATTAAGGAACTTTTCTAGATATTGTAGTATGCTAGGTAAACTTCCCTAGTAATTTGAAATGAATGTATATTTCACATTGTTTTATATGAAACAATGTACTAGATTTCCATGCAAATGATTAACTACTGCTAATTTCTTTCAAACTGAGTTTTAACATTTTTAACTGGATTTTTGAAGCCTCAATTATAAGCTAAGTTTACAATGTGATTTAAATTTAGTAGAAATATGTGAAAACAAACCATATGGCGCTAACTGAATCAGTGGGTCTCCTTTCAATACATTACCTAGTCTTATGGGATGAGTTGTTGGTCTCACTACTTAAAGCAAAAGTGGGCAAAGTGCTGCCTCTGACCCCCCCCCAGGGCTGTATCTGTGCCCCAAGGGTCAACATTTGTTTTACAAAACAGTTTTTTGTTCCCATATGACTTGGGTTGTGCAGGGTATTTCCATCATGTTTAGATGTTAGATGCCCCTGCTCCCCACCCCCAGGTCAACAAGCATTTTGTGGAATTTTTTAAAATGTCCAAAAATGACCTCTAGGGGCATAGGAGGCATTTCCACCACATTTTGAGGACCCCTTGGGCCACTTTAGGCCCCAGAGAAGCCTTCCACTTGTTATCATTTTAAAAAGGCCCCTCCTCCACCCAAAATGGTGAGGAAGGTCCCAAAATATGGTGAAAATGCCCCCTGCAGGGTGTTTGAGGGCAAAAAAGGTTTTGATTTTTTGTGTGTGTGTGTGTGTGTGTGGAGGAGGGTGCGGTGGGGAATGCGGCCCTCCAAGGTTTCTTGGGGACAGTGTGACCCCTAGCCTCCTACAGTTGCCTACCTCGCATTAAAGAAAGAGGTATATATAACATAATCTGGCTTTTGGGATCAAATAAATACTGCGCAATAATATATTTATATTAGATTTATTTTAAGATTTCACCCTCCCCCATCTTAGCCAGGAAGTCCTTCCTAACCAGCTGACATCAGATCTATAACAGAGATGACCCGTTTTTTTTCTTTCTTTAAGAAAGATACTCAAAGCAGCTAATAACCTGTGTTACCTTATTTAAAATACTGGAAACATCTGATAGTTTAAAATCAGCCCAATAAACAGCTGAAACCATGATCACTGACCAACCCAATAAACAGTCTCGACATACCTGCATCTTTACACTTGTCAAAAGTCCCCTGAAGCAGCCCAAGTTTTATTAGCTACGAAAAGATGAGAAGACACAGGATCAAACCAGCCCCACTTGAGGGAATTTCATAGTGCTGGCACCACAACAAATCCTCAGTGAAACCAAAGAAAACTCCTGAGTTGTACATGAAGCAACCATCAGTTATCTGAAGGGCAAGGTAGTTCTACATTCGAAAATGGCATCATATTATAATATAGTATGGCTGGTCTAGGCTATATATCTGTTGCTGGGCAACTTTTCCAAACTTTGGGACCTCTCGTTTCTTGTGGCATGCATTTAGTGTGTTTGCAAGTCACCGTAGAATTTTGATTGCAGGTGACTAGGGTGCTTTTGGGAACAAAGACGAAGTAGAGGGGGGAATTGAAAATAGTGTATAAAGGAAACGTAGGTAGATCTCCTGCTGACTGATACTTTTTAATAATATCCTTGTGTCAATTGATTTTTTTTTTTTTTTTTTGCAGTCCTGTCTGGCATGCAGTCAAGGCATTATCATTGTCCAGTCATGGTGAAAGTAGATCAAGATGCATTCTATGCCTGAATGAACTGACATTGCATTAGAGAGAATATATGCAGTATTGTTTGCCCAGGAAAATCAAATATTTTATCTAACTTAGGTTTTGATTATTGTTAGAGCTTACAGGGAGGATTATCTCCCCTTCTCCCCTCTCCAGGTTTGCTAGTTCTGAGGTGTGGATGAACAGACTGTTGGCTGTTGAAACTGTATTAATCATGCCATTAGAGTTTACTGTATTTCCTAAGTAGAAAATTAAGGATTTGAAAGACAGACATTCCAACTTTGCAATTTTCCTTTTTGGAAACAACTTCCCTGTGATTCCAGTTGTCTGGGAAAGTACCCAGTAGTTACCATAGCCTCTCTTATTTAATGTGGGCACTTCCTTGTTGAAATTCTCGCAAGTAACTGGAATGGAATCTTGGGATTCCAGACTGTTCCTTAAGGTATATTTAGTCTGCACAGACTGTTCAGCTACTCCAGCAGGACCTTAAGATTCCTGTTGAGTAACTGCCCATAAATTCAACTTTAGAAAAATTTTGTGGCTGACCAGTCCTCAAGTAAGTTGGTGTGTGCATGTGCGTGCTAACGTGATTTTAGTTGTTCAGAACCTGAGCCTTGAGCACAGCATATTACATCGGAAGTAGTCTGTAGAGATACAGGATAGCTGAGCTGCTAACTTTGTATTTGAGAGGATACTGGTCTTCAGTTTTAACAGGGCTTTTCCTCAGCCAGAACAGTTAATCCTCCATATCTACAGAAGATTTCTAAGGCAGTGCCCAACTGTACCATGTTATCACTTTAGCTTCCCTCTTAAAGAAAACTCTTTCCTTGGCTCAAATTTATCATGATCCTCTCTGACATCCTAGCTAGCTCTAAGACTCTCACAAACCATGCAGGTTTATACTTTCTTAGGCAGTCTAAACCCCTGTATCTTCTGAAGTGCCTTCCAGAACCGTGGGGTTAGTCCCTACCTTTGGATACCAGGGAGTGTCTCAGTGGGCAGAGGATAAGCAGCAGAGCATTGGTTCTAGATGTGGCTTAAAAGGGTTGTCACTGGTACCCTAAAATATCCAGCTTTAGGCAGCCTTTAACTGCATCTTAAGGTATGGGGAGCAGGGGAGGATAAATTCTTTGGTCATTCTTTCAGATGTGCAAAGATTTGTTGGGGGTGCTGCACTGTTTTGATTTGTTTAAATGATTAAATAATAAAAAGAAATAATAAAATAGACAACAAGGTAAACATACACACAATAACAACAATACAAAAGAACAAATACAGAAAATACACAATACAAAAGAAAACAAATAAAAAACATTCTACACAATAAACTAATAAAAAGGAAAACAAAACTACAAATATCAAATGTGGTAAACACTAAACTACGTATACTAAAAGAAATGGTCGCTGCCCCTGCTGCAAACAGTGAACAGTAATCTAATAGTAACAACTAATCATTTAATCATAAACTAAATTTCAACTGTTTGTTGTGATTTAAAATCCTCATCTTCATCAAATCTGTCAGTTAGCTCTTGTGACAGCTTTTCTGAGAGCATTTCAGACTTTTTCTCAGTAAATAAATTAGCTTGTCTGAATTCATCTAGGAAATGCAGAAAATATTCAGGTATACCTTCAGAACTTTCTAAGTCCTTTTTGAGTTGAATGTCACAATCCACAATTGTAGCCGTGATAGTTCCTGTTCAGTTTTGCTTGTATTTCTTAAACAATAAGGCTGTGTTCTCAAAATATTAGATAAGAGGAAATCTCCTTGTAAGCTTTCCCATCGACGTTAAAATTAGAACAGCACTCTGCAGAAAGCCAACTGGGCAAGCACCTTTAAAGTTTCAACTTCATATTGTCCAGCGTGATTATCTTGTCAGTAAAAACAAAATCTCACTCAGTGTTCAGGTCAGATGAAAAAACAAGATCATTTGCTAACCAAATAACACAGACACTCCAAGATCAAAGTAAGCTGTCAGTCTTTTAAAAATTCAAAAGAAAAAAAAGTTCAAAATCCACATGCACATCTAAGCATTTTTTTTAAAAAAAGGCAGTTAAATCCCAAAAACAACAATAACAACCAAAGCAGAGACAAAAACAAAAAACAAAACAAAAAAAGGAAGGATTGAGTGTTTTAGGTTAAATCATACATGGTTCTGATGTCAGTTCAAAAAGTGGTACTCTCATTTTAAATAGTATGCAAATAGGCTTCAAAGCAAATAGGCAGAGATTTCAACTGTCACATGCAAAGGGTTTCTTGTCTTCCAAAAGCAAAAGCAATAAAGATCGAATTACACACTTAACAAGAGGTCTGGCTGGAGATAATATAGTGTTCATATGGGGGTGCAGTCCTCACCCCCGGCTCCACTAAAGCATGCAATTCTCCCAGAGCTTCAGGACTTGCTGTGTCCGTTCCATTCCTGGGTGGGCATGTTGCCAGTCCTGATCCTGGCTCAGCTGAGTCTTCGGACTCCCTGTGAGTTGGGAAGTTTGCTAGTTTAACAGGGCGAGTCCCCGAGCCAGGCACAGTTCTTCTGGGGAGCATGATCTAGCACAGCTTGGTAGATCACATCTGCCATTGCTGCGGGGCCAGCTACTGGAACCCAGGCTGATGCACTGTTGAATCTTCCCAATACACATGGATTGCCAACGTGGAACCTGAATTAGACTATTAAGGCTGTCATTGTTTCTGTCTCTGAAGCCCCTTTTATGCCTTACAATGCTTGTTGGGAGAGTGTCAAGGGCTTCAGAGGTAGTTCCTGTCTATCCTGTGTAGTTTCTGATTCTTATTTCACATTTACAGCTAGTTGCTCATTAAGAAAATTCCCAGTATTTGTGAGGGTTTGGTCACAAAGGTAATGTTTTGTCTTCCAGCTATTTCTGAGGAAAAGAGGGAATCCCCTGTCTGTGGAAAGAGTTAGCTTGATTGGGCCTTGCTTGACATCCAGAGGAATGGGTGAATCTGAAGGGTTTGCAGTGGCCTTCAGAAGATCAAGGAAAGAGGATGTCACAATAAGAAGTGTCCCCCTTTCTTAGCATGCTCGGTTCACATACTAGAGAGAGATTTTTCTTGCTGTTGTATAGGATTATAATATACTAGCAAACACTGACTTCCGTAGTCAGCACTTTGCCCATCAGTCAGATTAATTTCCATGAAATACTTGATCAGCTCAAAGAACTGATCTGTTGTTTTCTGTGTAGTGAACTGCCTTTTCATAGGGCTTTTTAGATTGCTTGACCTGCTTCAGATAGACAGCTTTAATAATTATTTGTTTAGAGGAATTGCTACCTGTTTAGTTTATCTTGGTGGAAGATTACCAATGTGTTTCCCCATGAGAAATTGTTTCTGGATGACAATTTCAAGGGTTTATTCTCAATTTAGAATCACCACACACTCTTGTTCCATTTTCAAAAATGTAATGTTGTACCTCTTTATGCCATCAGATAAGAGGCAACTATCCATGTTGTTATTTTGGGGATATTTGCACATCGCAAAGGTCACCTTAAGATACAGTAATATGCAATTGATGTTTACATAGTTATGTATGCCATGGAAGAGATTGAGTTAACAAATTTTATACATTACTGCTAAAGCGTATTGCCATTCTAACTGCTGGTCTTGGGAGGATTGCAAGCTTCTCACCAACTCTGTTCCTTAAAAGTGCTGTTTTTTGTTAATTCACTCTAGTGTGAAAATCCGCAGAAGAAATGTAAACTTTTCAATTTGCAAGATTTCTTTTTCTCAAGCAATATTTTTAAAACATCATCAACAGCAACTAGTTGCCTTAGCAACCTGTATAGCTACACATCCTGTAGAGGCTGATGTCATGGTGAGTAGCTGAATTGGTGTAACTGCACCAGCAACTGCACTACCAGCAGGAACAAAACAGCTACTGGCTGTGAAGGCAGACAGGCAGGCAAATTAATTTTGGTCATCACTGGGGGAAGGAAATTGCAACCCATTCTTCCATGGCAGAGCAGACTTCCCAGCATGCTTTTAACTTTGAGAAGAACTCCCCAAAAAGCCAGCGTTAAAGAAATAGCTTGCTTTGAACCAATAGCTTTCTTTTCCTGATGTTCACCATGATGTATCTGATATCCATCCTTCTTTTGCACCTTCTGTGCAACCTTGCAGAAAAGTGGGGTTATTTATTTATTATTTGTTTGCCCATTATTAAATAAAAAATAAATAATGGATAAAATGATAGTACACTGGCATACGAGCACTGTTAACATTACCATAGTGCACCAAAAGGATTGTAAGAAAAATTGTTAAAATTACTGTCAACCTAACCTCTGAAGAAGAATCCACTAAGTAGAAATGTAGGAGGCTCTCTTACAGTGAGTTAGATCATTGTTCGTCTAACCCGGTATTATCAGCCCTGACTGACAGCAGTTCTCCAAGGTTTCAGGAAGGATGCTATAGTGGGTTACATTTGCAGTTAGATATATTTGAATCTCTACAGAAAGAGGTAGGTGATTAAGAAGTTCTGCCCCAGATGGCTTCCTGGTGTCTCTTTGGGATTTTCTTGTTACATTAGCAGCCAAAGGGGTAAAAACCTTGTTGATCTGTGGAACTAGGAAAAGGCCAAGAGGGTGGACATAATCACTCTTGGACTTCTAGAGGCAAACGAGCAGGCTTGTTTGTGAGGGAGCTGACATGTTTGAGACAGGAACTAGAGTGGTGTCAGAAAACTCTAGAACAAGTCCAATCACACCCACGATAGAGCTTATCTGAAGGCCTTCTCAATAGCAATATGGGCAATAAAACAGTTATTCTTCTTTGCCACCGTCACATCTGATGTGGCTGTGTGGGTAGAAGTGGTGGCCAGTCCATTGCTGTAAGGCAGGGTTCCAATATGCTAAAAGGAGGCTGTTATAAAGCTGTTGCTACAAAAGTCTTCCCTGGATCCTATTGTATTGGGATAACTACCAGCCAGTTTTCAATATTTTGTTTATAAATAGATTAATTAAAGACCTTGTTGAATGATGTGACAATTCTACTAATGATGTGACACACAAATGCTATGATGGTTATCACTTACATTCTTTGTATTTTCAATGACATTCTGCCAGTCCTGCTTTATTCCTGGGAAATATTGCCAAATGAAATGTAAACAATTAGCAGCTTCAACAAAGCGGTAGCATGCATTTCACTTTGAATATTGCCCTGTGCCACCTATCATGCACTTAGGGAGACAAAAGGCTCAGCTTAATTCCATTTTCCCCCCTCCTCTCTGTGGTGGTGGAGTGCTTCTTTCTCTTTCTTGGGTTGTGAGGTGTAAATTGAAAAGAAACCAGCCTTGACAGTCTATTCCTGTTTTTTCTCCTCATAAATATTCATGCTGGAGAAAGAGTTTTACTTGAGGCCAGCAGTTTCCTATATTTTCATGTGATATTATTCTAGGGAGATGTTTTGAAGACAACTATTCTGCTTTACAGACCTGTTTTCTAGCAACTTTCTTTTTTGCCTGGCAGTCCTAGTCGCTGTACTTACTGCCTATTGCCCTATCAAGTAAAGGAGAAATTGCAACTTCAGCATGCTAGATGAGATGATTTACTGCTCTTTCATTTTGGAGGGAACATAAATGGTTTTATTGAAAAGCACAAAGTGTGAACAATTAGCATCTGCAAAATGCAGCTAGTGTCAAATTAAATGGAATAGACACATTCGTATTGGCTAGTTTGCAGATATGGTTATAAAATACACAGGCAAAGTTGGGGGGAGTGCAAGCAGGCACTCATGTTCAAAACACCCTTCACTGAGTGCAGAACTTCCAGACACTTTTTAGTAAGGCCAAAGGAGAATTACAATACAGCAATCATGTAACATTTGTAGGCTAATGGTTGGTAATCCAAATTCTGAATTCTGAACTGAAGAACAGCAGTGCAGTGCATGCATAAATAACAGTAGTGCTGGTGCTGGGGGTGATTTTATTCATTTATGTCCCTCCTTTCTCCCAATAATGGGACTCAAGGCAACTTGCAGCATATTTAAAAACGATACAGATTAAAAACTATACAAGAACCATAATAAAAGTATGAACATAAAAGTTATTTAAAACACAATTAAACACTTCATGAAGTTAAAAAAAACATTAAAATGTATTAACATATTATCTGCACACCATAAAGCAGCATAGCACACCACCAAAAGTCCATCCCAGCCAGTTTTTAAAAGCCTGACAGCATGAGAATGTTTTGACTTTATGAAGGAAGAAGAACAAGGGCAGGGCCATGATGGCCTCTCTAGGTAAGGAGTTCCAAAGTCTGGGAGCAGCCACCGAGAAGGCGCTCTCCTTTGTTCCCACCAAACGAGGCTGAAAATGTGGTGGGACAGAGAGAAGGACCTCTCCAGATTATCTTAAGGCTCTAATGGGCTCATAAAGAGAGGCCAATACACTCCTGCAAAGAAGCTGGAACCAAGTCTTATTGAGCTTCTTTGGCCATGACCAGTGCTTTGAAACTGGCCAAACAATGCATTCCTACCTGTTTGAATCCACATTGAGAAAATAATAACAAAAGACTTTTATTTTAGACGAACCTTCTTATTTTATAAAGAAAAGAAGAAAACCAAGTCATTTAGTGAATGTTATAAAGAAGGAAAGATATTGCTTAGCTGAGTCTATCAATCCTAATTTATCACCAGGTGATACCATCAGCACAATCCTAAATCTATTCTAATAGTTGTACACCTGGTTCTCAGTAGTGACCTCTTGATTCATAACATATGGCAGGCTCCAGAAAGCTGTACAAATAATATTGCATGACAAATGGAAGCATGAAATTTAATTGATATTGTAGCTTTAGATTCTGTTCAGAGCAAAATAAACATACTCAACGCAAGGAAGCTTAGAGGTAACTTATGGCTTGTTGCATCACGTCAGAGGGGTTAAGTTAGGCCAACTTGGAGTCTGTCTGGGTACGTATGTCCATCTATCAGTTTTTCTCTACCTGACGGTTTATTTTAAGAAGTCTGGCTAGCCTAAACCAAAGAAAGTAGGACATCATTTTTATTTTATTTTTTTTAATAACACATTTCCTGTTTATTCCCCCCCCCAAAAAAAAACCCCTTCCAGCTTATGGAAGCTGCTAGAACAGTTTTTATGTTATGAGATCATATGTCTTCAAGTTCATTTTTCAGTTTTTCAGTTCATGTGCAATAGTACATTTGTGCAGAAATTAAAAGAGTTCTTTGGATGGATGAGAAGGGTTGTTATTCTATAGCTGTGGAAATTATAGTGTTGGAAAGGAAATTAAGCATGGATCATTGTGTAAAAATGATGGTTGTAAGAGTTTACTGTGTGAATTCCTTCTTTTTAAAGATCTATCTTTACATAGTACTGTTCATAATAGTTCTAATGTATCCTTGACAGCTAGCATTGACTTTTTTTCCTATTTTGAAGTAGTTACAAATATTCACTCCTTTTCAGCCATAAAATGCATGTCTCCTGCTGGTATGTTATCTCTTTTGTGTCACACAGAGAAGATAAGGAATTCAAGTGCTGAGTTCTCTTGCCTGCAGGGCCCAAAACAGTGCTCTCCATCAAAACTCATCACATTTGGCTCTTCTTGTTCTGACAAGTGATAAAAGTCTCTTGTTTATCCTCCTCATCCTAGTTCATGTAATTATCTGGTTTGGTATCTGTGGTTCTTAAAATGATGCTATTCTTTCTCTGTTACTGAATTCATTTCAGCTTTTACCACAGCATAGTACAGATGCCATGCTCTTAGTTACAGACTGAAGGTCAAGAGCATATATAGACTCAGCATGCTTTGTTTTGTCTTCCTTTTGATATGTGGATTCCCTGTTTACTTTCCTTTTCAGAGCCAGCTGCATCTCAGCATTACATACACATCGGTGGTTTTATCAGCTATGATTAACTAAAACCACATACTGTGAATTCACTTCGAACCTTGGTTGCAAGCTTTGATTTAGAACACAAATGGTTCACATCCCCTTGGAATACAGCTCCTGTCACCCATCTCTTTTCTGGAAATGTATCTGAATAGCCAGCCCACTATAAATCCCACTTTACTTTGCTATAGAGTCCACCCTCTTCTGGTGCAACCTCTGCACACAGTGAATGCCAGGTCATGCCCAGCATCATGCCCCATTATAGTCAATGGACACGACAGGTGCCTGGTCACGCTGCTTTGGTGCACACATGTTGCATCCACACATGTTGACTACAGTGGCATGCAACACTCACATTTTTTTTTGTTTTAAACGAGGATTCCTGGAACAGAACCCCTGCAAATACAGCAGGTGCACTGTATGCATTGCTACCTGATAGCTTCACAGAAGACACCTGGAGAGTGTATGAGCAGGCTGTTGATTGATCTCTGGGATCTGACTTATGCAATGGGGAAAAAGAGTTGGGACAAAAAAAATCACATTTGTAGTTGTAGCTTTTGCAAAGAAGCTGGTGTAAGTGCCTGGATGAGAATCTGCTCAAAAGTGTGAGGGCAACCAATGTATGCATACTTCAGCCTGTCCAGGAGATTAAGGGATCCTGAAGTCATGAAAGACAGAGATTGAAAGACATGGTGCAGTCAGTTGCAGACCATTCACCATAGAGTAGCTGAAGTCATCATTTCAGAATGCCTAGAGGTGTGCCCAGGGCTAAACAAAAAACAGTGCTAGAAATCATTGAATTGTTCCTTACAGAAAGCATTATTTACCACATAATCTGTGAAATAAATACCTGATTCATACTGGCACCATTCAAGTGGTTAAACTACATCCACCCCTTCCCCTCATACATACACAAAAATCAGGGAGGGAGAAAGAGTTGTTTTTGCAGTAGCACAGCAGATGTAGAAAGTAGCTGCTGGTGTAACCCATGTGGGAATTTTCCTTGCCAGTTATCACTTCAGTGTTCAACTGGCATGTGTTTCTTATCTGTAGAGTAGTTGACAAAAAGAACAGTCTTTCACTGGGGAATAGCAAAGACTGTTTTGTCATTGGGCTAGAAGATTATCCTGTTATACCATTAATGATAAATCTTAATGCAAATAAATGAAAACAGCTGTCTTCCATCATGTTTTATACTAATTTGCTAAGTAGTCCTCTATCAGTTGCTTTTTTACCAGTTGCTGGTTACCAAAAAAGCACGATCATTTAATTTATAGAAAACAGCTGTAGAAGAAGTCAGATTGCAGAATCTGTCTGAAACTGAAGCAGAACTTGATCAAGTGTAGATTGCCTGCATTGTCATTGTTCTGTTATTCTCTCTCTCTCTCTCTCTCACACACACACACACAGAGAGAGGCCATTTCCGCACTACAGTGTTAAAGTGCTGCTATTCCACTTTCAACGCCCTGTGCAATTCTGGGGTTTGTAGTTTACTGAGACCAAAGAGCTCTTTGGCTGAGAATTGAAAGTGCCCTTCCCTAAACTACAAACTCCAGAATTCCATAGGAGGTTGATAGTGGAATAGCAGCACTTTAACACTGTAGTGCGGAAATGGCCAGAGAGTGAGTTTTATGAATGTTCAAAGCTAGTGTTTCCTCTTTTATGCACATCTGTATATTTACCAGGTCATGAATGCCAACTAATAGCTGTTGAGATAAAATTATTCAATTTGTAAGTCTACTGCAGACATTGGACTCTGAGATTATGTTTAGACATTCCTGGTGCAGAGGATCTTTATCTTACCCTGAATTGACACAGAAGAACAATAATTATAAGCCACAAGACCAGTGTGTACAGGCTTGTTTAAGTATGCAAAAGAGAAAATTATAATCCCAAATGTGAGGGGACTGCAAGTATTTTAAGCTACTTGGCCAAAAGGAAATCCCAAAACAATTTCTGAAAAGAGAATGCCAGTGTTTTGTGGTCACTGCTTGTGGTTATTTTTGCTTTTGATGCAAAAAATTTTTTATCTCTTGTTCAGTTACATAGGCTGTTTCTGTTCTTGTTAACTTGGCTTGCCAGCTTCAGAAGCTTTTGCTGTTCCTAATTTCATGTTTGCTTTTTCCATTACTATATTCTCTCTCCAGATTAAACCCCAGAATAAAGCTCAACGTTGCACTGAGATTTTTTTTTTTTAACTGAATATGCTTCAAAATGGGAATTTATAGTGGAGTGTTTTAGGTGTGTGTACTTGTGTGTATGCGCCTTCAAGTCTCCTATCAATTTATGGTAACCCCATGAATTTCACAGGGTTTTCTTAGGCAAGGAATACTCAGAGATGGTTTTGCCAGTTTCTTTCTCTAAAATATAGCCTACAGCATCTACTTACTTTTCTGTAAATCCATACACATTCATCATTCAAACCATATATTTTCTACACGTTTCCCTCTGAGTGTGGAACTAGATATTATTGGAATTGTGTGACTGCTGCCAGAAACAGCAGCCCCATGTCTCCACCTCTTTAGAATGAGGGGTATCTTTGTGCTCCAGGTTTCAGTGGAGATGGTCTTTATTTTTACTGAACAGAAGCACAGCTTCTTTTCATTTTACACGAGGTGTTTATCTTGAATGCAACTCAGAGCTCCATAGCAACAGAACTTAGCATGTGTGAGAGAAGGATAGAGAAAAAGAGAGGCAGACAGGCTGGCCCAGACCTTTGTGCTGATACTGTGCCCAATCACAAGAGGTCAGTTCTGTTTTGCTTTTAATGACTGTTTTCAATGAGGCAAATACTGCAAAGTTTGACATTCACACACAAATATTTTATTGCAGTTACAGTGACAATTGGCTGAGCTGGTGGGATGCACCAAATGTTCACAAACTTTCAAAGTACTCAGGCAACAAACGGGTGGAGTGTTTGTAATCCATGAAGAATGAGGATGTTCTGATGGTATTTAAACCAGATAAAAAGCCCAGGTACAGCTTTGTTGAGATACAGAGAGAAATAAAAAGAGTTTGTAAAGCTGGAAGATAGAACATTCACAGAGGAAGAAATTTAAAGAAGTATATAGAAAGTGCAGTGAAGTGAGGAAGTGGTAAGCAGGAAGAAAAGGATTTAGATGATCCTAAAGAAAATTCACAATGCTTAAGATGAAGATGAGGAGGAAATATTCAGTGGCGCCTATGGGGACATTTGTTTGTTTCTTTGTTTCATTTTTATGCCATCTTTCTACCAAAGTGTGACCCAAGATGGCTCTGAAAGAGAATCAATTTAAAAAAAAAAACCTTAACAAAATTTTAAAAACAAAGACTTCAGAAAAAAAGACAGAAGTTTCAAAAATGAAATGCAAATCCCAATAAGACATGAGTGCTTGAAGATGGTAACCGGGGGTGGGGGGAAAGTACTCAAGTACGTAGTGGGCAAAAATCAAGGACTTTGGGTGGCATAAAGAAGTGGATCAGTTGGATGTAGAGAAAGGAAAAAAGAAGGGGAAAAAGAGATGTATTAGGCTGGAAATGGGTTTAGAATTGTGAGCTTGAGAGCCTAGATATTGTCAGGGCTGCTGTTGCTTCGTGAGTGTTTGCATCATTTGATTAGTACCAGGTTCTTTTTCTTTGTCTTTATCTCCACGAAGTCTGAAATTACCAGGTGCTTTCATTTATCATTTTTTACATTACTTTTCCTCTTCCCCTGCTGATTTTGAGTCTTAACTCACTTTCACTTCTCTCTTCTCTTTCTGCCCTCTTTCTTGATTGTTTCATTGGTCTAAATGCCATTCAGAGTAGACTCACTGAACAAATGAAATCTATATAAGTGCTGTTGATTCAGTGGCTCTACTGAATCATTGAATTGTGTCCTCAGGCTATGTCAAGGGGATCCATCCTGGTTTTCTTGCACCTGAATACAGGTTTAAGTAGTACTACTCAGATCACTGGCAGCTGATGACCACTGGGGCTGGTGGTGGTGCAGATGGCAGGGCCACCAGAATGAGAGTGAAGAATTCACCAGAAGTGAAGCCAACTACCATTAGTTTGCTATCCAACCTTCTCCTTTGTAAAGTCCAAGTACCCTTCATACCACTCTGGCAGATGAGGGGAGTGTTAGGGGTTAGGTGACCTAAATCTCTCTCTCTCTCTCATTTTTTTTGTCCCCAAACTAACTAAGCAACTTGTTTACACCTACCCATTTCAGTCTGACTTCTATGTCCCATCATGGTTGAAAATACCCTGTGTAACTCTCTATATGATAAGTCACAAAGACTATATTCTTTTCTTGTTCTCTTCAGTCTCCTTAGCTTTGATACAGGTGGTCACTCTGTGCTTCTTAGCTCTTGTCAGTGTGTTTGGGATTTGGTGCTACCATACTTCTGAAGTTTCTGTCAGTGTCCCCTTTTTCTTCTAGGTTTCCTCCTTCAGTTGGAATCCCTTAAGGCTTCAGTTCTTACTCTGCTCCTTTGCTACACTTATTTATTCTTTGGTTTCCCCTGGCTTGCACTGTCACTGATGATTTTCAACATTGTATTTTTCTTCTTCCTTCCATCACCCCATATTTGTCTGAATGGCCGTTAATTGTCTCAAACATGATGTGCAGAAGGCAGAATTGTTGTGTTTGCCTCTAAAGCTTGATTTTCCCCTCCCATCTGTTTTTTTTTGTTTCAGTGGACAGCTTCACCCTTTATCCTAACATGCTCTCTAGTCTGAGCATTCAATTTGGATGTTATCATTGGTACTTCTTTTGAGTTTTCATTTCATATTTCTGTCCTGTAGTCTTGCTCCCCCTCATATGTACACAGACTTCCAAAATTAATCTTTTTTAATCTATGCATTGTGTTGAAACTTACTCAGACTCATGTCTTCTATCATGTTCAGTACTGTGATGTCTTACCCATTTGGGTCTCAGTTTATTTTGTTACCTCTTTTCACAACTCTTTTTCCTTACATATTTATTTTTTCATTTGTCTTTGTATTGTTATGATGTGACATCTCTGTGGCCTAAATCCAAAGGAGAGTTAGGCATGCATGAGGGATTTGTCAGATTTGGATCTCCATGTTTCCCTTCACTGATGTCTTCTGTTCATTGTTTTGTATTCAGCTTAAGCTTCCTTAATGAAACCTTAAATATCTTCATTTCGCTTTCTCTCTCTTTCTCTCTCTCTTTTTTTTTTGCCTCTCTTTATTGTTGTTGTGTGCCTTCAGATAATTTCTTATGGCAACCCTAAGGTGACCCTATCACAGAGTTTCATGGCAAGATTTGTTCAAATTAGGTTTGCCTTTCCCTTCCTCCGAGGATGAGAGAGTGTGAGTTGCCCAGGGTCACCCAGTGTGTTTTCTTGGCTGATTGGGGACTTGAATCCTGCTCTCCAGCGTTGTAGTCCAAAGCTAAAATCACTACACTACTCTGTCTCTCCTATCTTTATTGCTTCCTCTCAATCTTTTTCCCCTGTGCTTTTTCTCTGATGACTCCTTATATGCAAAACTCTCATCTTTTAAATGTTCAACAGGCCTGTTTGTCTTGCATTAAGAAATTAATTTAAGTTCATTTTAACTCCTGCATATTTCTTTTGTTATATTGCGTGACTTATTTTGTTGTATTTTGTCCCCATTTTTCAGCTTAGCATTATCTTTTGTCCATTCTTTCCTAGCCTGTGCACATTTTTTGTCTCTACTCCTTGAGCTTCTTTCTCTTTTCCTCATTTCTTCTAGATCACGAATCATGTAACAGGGAGTTTTCTTTATTGATTTCTAGACAGTATTGGCCATGTTATAAATAATAGATGGTTGTGGTTTCTACAGCAATGACTTGGCCGCCCTGAGAAAGCAATGAGAGCAGGAGGGCTGAATTTTACATATTAATTTGAACTAATGAACCAGTTCTTTGGCTGCAAGCTCCTCGTAATACAGAACATTGAAGACAAAGAGGATGCAAACTGCATGGAGACCTCATGCACTGAATTTGTGTTTTGACTAAAAATATTTGCTTCCCTAGTGCTATTGGCAATGATATGTTCACCTGGGAAGCATTGTTCACCTCCTTGAGGGTTAGCATCCTCTAACATACTCATTCTTATACTCTTCTTTTTAAGAGTCATGTAGCTATTTGTACAAACTGAAGGTGCAGCATTTTCGTTTTCATTTTAGAAGGCCTCAGCATGTCACACCACCACAATTGCTACATAGTTGGTGGCACAGATGTTTTGTGAGAAAGATCATGCACATCTTTGCTGTTCTTTAAACAATTACCAAGCCACTGTTAAAGTGGAACCCACAGAAAAGCAACTCCTAGTATGCAGCAGTTCTATATATTCCTTTCCTTGTTGATAAACAGCGTATCTTGCCCTTCATCCTATGTAGGGTCTCTAGGCTGAAAACTGGAGAGGGCTCTTGTAACTGTTAATGATTGTATAGAAGAGGGAGTTTTAGCTAGTGTTGCTTTTTAACTGGTTGCAAGACAAGCAGGATTTGCTTTGAAATCCACTCCTCTACACAACCCTTAAAGCACAGAAGCTTGCTGCTTGTATTCTTCTGTAATGTGACATTTCTTCAACATTTTGATTGGATAAAAGAAAAGCTTAAAGAATGTGGCTTCAGCTGAAAACAGTAACCTTGTGTCTCATCTTTCACTTTGCCTGCTCATCTCTTAAAAAAAAACACAAAATCTTTGCTGTGACTCCATCGTGTTCTGGTTTCCTTGCCTTTTTTCCTCTGGTTCTGTTTGCAGATGCAAGTAAACATAGGGCCTAATGACACTTGTTTTGACACAAGCCTCCTCATTTGTGTAGCAGCCACATGTTTCCCACAACATGCAGTTAATGCCTGTAACATGTAAAAACTGTATGTCTGAATGGATTGTAGATAAAAATTTCAGTGAGTCAGGGTCAGCTACATCTGGTATTGTGGTTGCAGATTTTTCATCGAAAAGCTGAGGGGACTCTTTTTTATCTTTATTATCTATACGTATTCCTCAATCTTCATGCATATGCATCTATGAATAGAGTTATCTGGGAAGCAGTCACCATAATCACGGGAATTTGTCTGTGCTAACCACCTCCTATTGGCTTTCTCAGACAGTCTTGTAGTTCAATTGGATCCGATTTCTGCATTAGCAGTGGATTTTTCCCTAATGGTTCAAAGAAGAAGAAAAAACTAGAACTCTTAAGTCATAAAGACATCCTGTCTCATTCTGAAATGAGATCTCTGTGCTTAATTAACTTCATAAATTAGCTGTAGCTATAGCACCATCACTTTGCCACCAAATGAAGGTAATATAATCGCTCTGATCCTTTCTGCCATTGTAATGGATCCCAACCATCAATTAATGTGCCCTTGAGCCTTTCCATTTGGCAGCTTTATGGTCGTGAGGAAGCTGATGTGCAGACAGAGTTGACAAAGGAGTGCTAAGCTGTGAAATTATCAAAAGCCTAAGAATTATAGCAGGTTGTGTGACTTTTTTCCCCCGGTTATGCACTTATATGTATTTTTTTTTCATCCGTGTTCTCATATTTAGAATCCCTTCTGCTTCAGCTGAGGCCTCTGAAGATGCACCTACTTGAGACCAAATATCCCTGGAAGGTGGCAGTGTTGACAAGTGGTGTTGACCTCAACTACATTTGAAGTGGACTGACTGAATCTAAGAGACAGACTAGCTGTCTCTTAAAGACAGAGAACCTATTAAATTCCATTCAAAAATAGCACACTTTCCTCTTTACATTTTATAGAACCTCTTTTTTTAAAAAAAATCCAAAGTTTCTAAAGCAAAACAATAAAGTTATTGGTATACAGACCAACAAAGGTATATTCTGATACTCCCTTGTCAAAAGTAAATGGAAGGGACTGTGTTTCTTGTCATTACTCTGTGCTTTGCACCAACTGATGTTATCTGTAGAGAGGGGGCAGATGGAAGGACAAACAAACAAAAAAAAAAAGGAGAGGAAGTATTTGTGATTTGAGTTGCTTCCCAATCATCTCACTTTTTGTACATGTCTTGGTAAACTTTGTTGGTGGTCAATAGAACATTCCATGCAATCTTTTTAAAAGATCTAATTTCTGAATTTTCTCATTATATATTTTTAGAAAGAAGTATACTTTTAGTTCTTCTTCTAAGCATCAAATATTGACATTCTGTGACAAGGAGTAAAAAATGTAAAAGAAGATATAAACATTCATTAGTGGAATAATGAGTACTTAGCAGAATGAGCTCATGGCTGAAGTGTCAGTAGGAACAGGTACATCTAGTACCACAAAAAAGGGATATGTCATGAACAGGCTAATTTATAGATCTGATTTTTCCCTCTCTTCTCTGACTCAATCTGGCTTGTATACACATAGCTCCAGTAAAACAATGGAATAAGCATTGTGCTAGGGGGTTGGAAAAATTACTTTTTGGTCTGCAGCTCCCAAAATCTTCAAGTCAGCACAGCTCTGAAATTTGTGTGAGAGTGACAAGTGAATCCATTTGTTTTCCCAGTGTCTGTGCAGCATAGTTGCAAGGGCATTATTTGTTGTCGTTGTTTAGTACATTTATATCTTTTCTTTGTCCATTATTGAACTTATGGCAGTACATGGGATTTTTCAGCAGTTACTCGTCTAGGCACTACAAGATCCAGACCACTTGGTTTCGTTGGTGTGATGGCAGCATAAAAACTGCTAGTTAAATTTATGACAACTGCAGTTGTCACATCACTTTCTCTTCAGTAATACCATGTATTTTAGCGATATCACTTTGGGATATTTGTTGAAGGAACATTTCGCATCTGCACTGAAATACAAAAGCACACGGGGAGAACAGCGAAGCTTTTTTAACAATATGAACACACGAATACATGACTATGTGTGTATTGATTACAATAGGTGTGGTCGGAGACAAAGCTCAACAGTAGAATGCATGCTTTACGTGCATGAGCCAAGGTTCAATTTGTGTCATCCCTACTTAAAAGACTCTTGAATAGTAACACTGAGGAAAGATGGTTGCCTGAGACACTGGAGATTATTGGGAACCTGGATGAGATCCAGATAGTCCCATATAGTTAACACTGGCCAGGCAGTAGCTTTCCCAAGTTTTCAGGAAAGAAAGTTCCTGCCCTACCTGGAGATGCCAGTATTAAACCTGAAACCTTCTACATGCAAAACACATGCTTGCAAAAGCACTGTGTTTTGAAAAGGAAAACCAATGATCTTAAAGATAGAACACCACTTTTATTCACTGTGAGAGTAAAGGGACCAGGGAACACTTTGAGATTGCTGGAACACTGGGCAGGTGGGGAGCTGCAGGCAGGCCATGGAACACATATTTCTCACCCCTGGTGGAGATGGAACACATGCCTTAAGCATTACATTATTTACATTACTCAAAAGTGATATGTGGAAACAAAAGGATTGCTTTTTGGTTGTGTAAACTGCAGATGCATCAAGACTGTAGCAGAACAAGGCCCTAGTACCTTTACCAGGGTCTGAAACTCTTACTATAGAGTAGGAATATAAATGCTGGAGTACATGAGGATGAATAGTTTCCACGATTTTCTCCCCATTGCAGGAGAAAATGAGTATTTCTGCATCGTTCTTGCCTGATACTCACAAACCCAGATTTCTGTTGTGGAGTTATTCTGTGCAGAGATAAACATTGTTTTTGGGTTTTGTTTTGTTTTGTTTTTGGCAGCAATTTGTGTGGTTTTATAGGAAGAAAACATACTTTTCTTCCAAGAAACTCTGTTTCCTGATAGCCAGGAAATGTTGTGCAAAATTGCTATTTTGTGCAAAAAAAGTTAATTAAGTACAAAATACCATGTGGGTGTCTAAAAACATTGTTTTTTGTGTGACTGCAAAATATATATTTCACACACACAGCGATAACCCCTACACAATTTTCATACAAAATCACTTTTGAGAAACATACATTTTTGGTACAAAGTTGGATTTTTGCACAAAAACCACTAATTTTGCACATGAATATCTGAAAACAATATATGTTTTTGACATGAAAGTTTTTGCATATTTCTGTGCAGAAATACTTGAGAATGTGTGAAGACCAGATAAAAACCTTGCAGAATTCTCACGTTTGTGCCATTTTTTCTGACCAGGTTTCCTGAATGTTGGGGAACCCATTTTTAATTTTTTTCCCTTCTCCCCTGGGAAACAGCACCAAATATTATTTCCATCTTCCCTGTTGAGGAGAATACAAGCCTGGGAGAGGGGTGACAAACACAGATGCTAGCTGAGTCTTTGAAATAATGTGTAGTTTGCCCTTGACTTTGGAGAAAAAAGTTGAGATGAAAAGTGCTATGTGTTTTAGATACCTCAGCAAGCATGGGAGAGTAACTTGGTAAACAGATAAACCACTGTTTCAGGAAGCCCTTCGTGAGATCTCCTTTGTAGTCAGCATTTAATCTCTTCTTTCTTTCTTTCTTTCTTTCTTTCTTTCTTTCTTTCTTTCTTTCTCTCTCTTTCTATTTGTTTTGTTGGTGTCAGTGAGGGTAAAGACTACTGAAATCCACTGAGTTTTTGCAGCTCCAAATGGAAATAATGTCTTTTTTTACTCCTCTCTCACTTATATAAAATGTAAATGTATGTCTGTGAGAGATATATAGAAAATAAGCTCTCTCCTTTATACACTGGGCGGGCTTAGACATTTAAAAGAATGCAAGCTTCTAAACCTTTTTAGCTCGCAAAAATATTTGCCTCACTTGGATGCAGGAATCGCCCAAAATGTGATGGCTTGTAAAATAGGAGATCCTTGGCAACTCTGAAAGTGTGTAATAAACAGCATATTTGAATTTATGTCCATCGAAGTCTGCATTTTTCACATGCATTTAGAACATCTGTGTGCATGTGTGTGTGTGTGTGTGTGTGTGTGTTAAAGCAATTATGTCCCTGACAAGTGTCTAATGTAATGTAGCTTCCCTGGCTCAGCCTGAATGCATCCTTTTAAAAACCTACTTTGCCCATTTTTTTCATTGCTTTATTCCTGTTGTTTTGGCAAATTAACTGGCTGCTTTCCTTTCCCAGCTGGTATCATCAAGCGGCATTCTGAGGAGAGGGCACCCACCTTAGAGGAAGCGCTACTCAGATGAATCCTCCTCCAGAAAGAGCATCCCTTCCTGTCTCTATGTTCTGTTAGTAATGGGGCACACAGGAATTCCCATGGCAATGATGAAGTATGGAGCTCAACCTTTAAATCTAGATTTATTGTTTCAAGGTCGGACTGATTTATTATGTATATTGCACTTTCCTATTATAATGGAGAACCAGTGTAGTGTAGTGGCTTGAGCGTTGGATTACAATCCTGAAGTCCAGGGTTCAGTTACCCGCTCGGTCATGGAAACCCACTGGGTGACCTTGGGTGCATCACACACTCTCAGTCCCAGAAAACCCCATGAAAGTTTCACTTTAGGCTCTCCATAAGTCAGAAATGACTTGAAGGCACACAGCAACAACAGCAATTATAATAATAACCAAAGTGGCTTCCAATATTCTTTAAAAAAAGAAACTATTTAAATAAAAAATAAAACTTAAGCTCTTGCCAGCAAACTAAGGACTGAAAACATAAAGAGAAGAACTGAAACTCAAACAGCAGATTTCTGATTAAAAGGTAATTAAAAACAAATAAATAACCATCAGTTGAAAGAAGGATGTACTCAAGCACATGCTGCAGGCAACCAGAAACATGAAGAGGAAACCATGTTTTTCCAGGTGGATTCTCAACATAATTGTCCTAGGAATGTGCAAATGAAAACAAGACAAAAAGGAGACACTGCTGCCATCTCTCCCAAAGTGGAGGTCAGCCCTGTTCTCATGCTTGTATGGATAAAGCGTGTCGCTTCTCACTGAGATAATCTTCTGAAAGGTGTCCTCCAAAGTGCTGCAGGACAAGCTCTAATCCTCTCACCATATGCCTATTTATATAGTTGCTGAATGCTTTTGAGAATCCGTTGCTCCAGAGGGAAGGAACAAAACCAACGTACTCGGATTAGTAGCAATGACATTATTACTAAACATGAGGAGGAATTTCCTGAGAATAAGGAGATAGTGGAAGAGATGGCCTCCAAAAGTTTATAAAGTTTATAAATAGAGGGTGAACATTCATCTCTCAGGCACAGTTTGGGCCAGATAGGTCTTGGGGTTCCTTCCAATTTTAGGATTCTGTGAGTCACAGAGATTTGTATATCATTCTTTCAGTGCTCTCTCCTGGGAATGTGAGGGGGGGCACAGTTGGTAAAGTTTTTGCCCCAGGCCATTTCAATGTGGCAAGACAGTCTTTTCATGGTTCTGCAGTCCCTTGTGTTGGATTCTCCAACACAAGAGCAACTCACCAAGCGCTTGTTTGGCAGTTTGGACAAAGAATCTTGGTGAAACTCAGATTTTGTCCCTTCCTAGAGAAGCAAGCACAAAATAACAAACTGCCTGATCAAAAAGTTACAAACAACATATTTTTAATAGTCCATGTTCTTTTATATTTGTGAAAAAAAAAGTCTCAGGTGCAAAAACTCTCCAGTGCTGACTCAAAAAAGCCCAGTCAAAGAATTTTTAATTTTTTTTCTGTTTCTTTCTTCTTCTTCTTTTTTTTGCTTTTCTATTCTTTCCTTTTCTTTTCCTTTTTTTTACTTACCATGTGAGGATGAACCGAGTCAGGATTTGTATCCCTAATTTTCCCATATATAGGATTTATACAGCTTCTTAGAAGATTGTTGTAAGCTTGTGTAATAAGACTGGCACTTACACTAAGTCTTCTGATACTGAAGAAATGCTGTACAAATTAATTCAGGAGCTTGTATGGCTTGCAGAAGCTTCATTTTAATCTTGTGCCAGTGTCAGATTTAAATATTTTGATTATGCTAATTTTATTGTGTGTGTAGAAGCCATTTCAGGTGCCAACTTATCAACTTACTCCCTTTTCATTACGTTTGGTGGTGCTTTTGCAGTTATTCTAGTTATCCTTGCACAACTGCTTCCAGAACATTTATTTCCCACTATTATTGTATATAGCGCCATGAAGTTAATTCATAGAATATTTCAGCCTTTTCCATAAAGATCTTCATTCACAATATAAATTCTGGTTTCCTAGCATTACTGCTGTCAAAACTTTTCCCACACCCTCTTAGTTTAGCCAGTTTGGATATTAAACTTTCTCTCTTCCATACTTTCCTGCTTTGTGCAAACATTAACCTTTCTTCTAAAGGCATTGAATACTTCAACGTCTTGGAGCATATGCAGCTTCCTCCCTATCCCATGGTTATTCTCCAAGGAGAAGCAGCTATTGCGTCTTCAATCTGGAGCAAATTGCCAATACATGTGTATAAGGTTGCAATACCTTGGCCCACCTGACTCTGGTGAGGTTTTCTGCTCTATAGGCTAATCATGGCACTGCTGGTTGTTACAAAGTTTGCTGGTGAGCAGTTTAGATCAGGGCTACTTGTGGCCCTCTGGGTGGTGTTGGACTAGAACTCCCTTCATCCTCATACCATTGGCTATGCTGACTGAGGCTGATGGGAGTTGCATTCCAGTAACATCCAGAGGGCACATGTTGCTAACAACTCTAAACCAAATAAAGGAAGGATGTGTAGTTTGTTGTGAAATTTGGAATAACTGTTCAGCTGTGTACATGGTTCTTGCAGACTGATATGAAAATGCTCAATGTGGTTTTACTTATCAGGTGGAAAATTAGGATAATAATTGGAAGATGCAAGGGTGGGGAGAAATATGACTTAACTACTAGGTAAAGTCATTCCTTCTGGATCAGTATAACTGGTCATGTGTCTCAACTTTGGTTGCTTCTTGGTAAAATTAGGATTTTCTATTCATACATTGTTTCATGTTTAGCACCAGATTTGTATGACATTGCCATGCCTGGGATGAGACTTGTAAGGTAGATTCA
Organism: Ctenosaura bakeri; assembly: GCA_948474755.1. Classification (NCBI taxonomy): domain Eukaryota; kingdom Metazoa; phylum Chordata; class Lepidosauria; order Squamata; family Iguanidae; genus Ctenosaura; species Ctenosaura bakeri. Next base: position 238,058 of record CAOLHI010002391.1, on the reverse strand, counting down.
GGTTTAAAGATGGTATTAGGCTAAAAGATCTAATAGGCTAAAGAAGTACTGATTTGCACATGACTTAATTTAAGCAGAGTTGAGGACTTTTGTTCTCAGCTGTTCAGATACTGTCTAATTTTATGCTGCTTTTGAATGTCATTATTGTGATCTTTTTGTCATTGACTGGTACAGCTCTGGATCGGTCATACCAACATTTCTGATATGCTTGGTCAGGCATCATAGCCTCTAACATACACAAGTCTGTTCTCAAGCTGGGGGATATTTTGGGCTACTGACTCATAGAATTCCCTCTTCACAGCGCTTGCCATTTGTGCAAGATTAATATCCTAACCCAACAATTCTAATTTTAGCTGCCTTCTTTGTTTCCTCATTTTGGCATTTTTGTGTCAAAACAAATCTTTTATATCTTACTTCCCACTGTGCTTCATGCAGGAAATGTCTCTTAGATCAGCAGATAGGGGAAGCCAAATAGATTCCAGATGCTATATTCCGCCCCCCCCCTTTACAGTAATTAAAATATACAGTATTAAACTGATGTAAGTAATGCTGACCCAAATCTATCTTCTTTTGACACTTCTATGGCTGCAAGAGTATTTTATAAAGCCATTCCATTTTTCCCAATTGTAATGCAAGTATATCCTGTATCCTAAACTATGTTTATTGGTGACTTTCCTTCCACCTAGTAATATAAAACATAGCTGATATAAATACAGCACAAGCTCTAAATGCAGTGTTAGCCGTGACTAAGACAGATTGCTTGAAATGAGCGAGATTTGTTAATCCCATTGATTTTTGGTGGATGTACTTTACATAACACTAATGTTGGATTTAACCCTAACCGGGACAAGGGAGTCAACTTTGGTCTCTTATAAACAAAAGTTTTGTTAGATAAGATGGCAATATAGTAATTCACCAAATCACTCATTGAATCACATGGCAAGTTCATAATCTATCAAATTCTAATTATTGTGGCAAAGGTGGGGGATGATAAGAAGTTTATGATACAGCTGCTCAGAAGTTCAAGGAGATGGTGTGCTGCTTCCTTGTGCCTGGTTGGAAAGACCTTAAAAGTTTCCCTTTCTAATTGAATTAGAAACTTGGGAAAGAGTGTGGAAAATAGATATAAAATTTACATCAAACTTAAATTTAAGAGAAAACTTTTATAAAATGTTTTACAGATGGTACATGACTCCAGAAAGATTACAAAAAAATAACAAAAAATGGGAACTCAAATTGTTGGAAGTGTGATGAAAAGACAGGGTCTTTTTTCCATATGTGGTGGACAGGTAAGATAGCAAAAAATTTTTGGAAAAGAGTACATGATGAAATCCAAAGAATTTGTAAGCTGAATTTTGAAATGAAACCGAAGCTTTGTTTGTTAAATATGCAAGGGCAACAAAGGGAAATAAGAAGTCATCAGAAGATACTATTATATTTAATAACTGCGGCAAGGTTGACATATGCACAGCACTGGAAAGAAAAGAAGCATATCGATACAGAAGCGTGGAAGTTAAAAGTTCTGGATATGATAGAGATGGAAACGTTAGCATTTTCTTTGAAGAATAAATCTATCCAGAACTTTGAGAAAGAATGGAAAAGAGTATTGGATTGGGTAAGGATATAAATGTATAAGAAATCAAAGAAGAAATAATGTAACTGTTCTTCTCTCTGTAAGATGGAAATTATGTTTGTAATGGAATGGAAATAAGCAATTTCAGTTGGAAGATTTAAGGGGGGGGGTATTTTCAAGATAAACTTTCAATAAAAATTATGCAAAAAAAAGTTTCCCTTTCTGTTTTAGTTTAACTGTAATCTCTTGTACCAACTCAGCCAGGCAGACTGTTATTAGTCATAATTATATTTGAGTTGAATAAACTTCAACTTCAGACTGGGGATTATGTTTAAACAAAACAGAGCTAGGATTATTGCATTGTAGATTTCAGACATTGATCAGCTTTGGCTATTATTGAAAATGAAATAAGAATTCTCCCAGTCTCCTCGTGACCATGCTGAAGAGGAAGAAGGAAGAATAGAGTTTTTATTGAGATAATATAAGAAACAGGAAAGTTAATTAAAATCTGTCAATTGCAGTTATATTGAAAGAGGAATGTTTGTTATACTTCAGTTAATTTTAAATTGGCTTTTAAATTGGCCTTTTTTGTTGTTATTGAGTGCCTTCAAATCATTTCCAACTTAGGTGACCTGAAGGTGAACCTATCATAGAGTTTTCTGGGGCTGAGAGTGTGTGTTACATCCAAGGTTACCTAAAGGGCTTCCGTAGCCAAGTGGGAAATTGGACCCTGGTCTTCTTGGTCATTGTCCAACACTCAAACCACTACACTGTGCTGACTTTCCAAATTTATCTTTTAGTGCGCTAAAAACCTTTACGGAGTAAAAGTGAAAAATCCCATCCTTGATTCCACTCCTTCCATCCACCCTTATCCCTGTTTTGAGATGAAAAGAGCTTCCAGTAAGAGTTGTTGTGAGACAACCCCACCCGTCCGTCCTGTGTGTGAGTTTCAGTGTAAACATAACGTAGTGGCAATTTTCACTAGTTTTCCTACCTCTCATTGTTATTACTACAGTTCCTGACCCAAATTACTTGACTAGATTGTTTACTATAGATGCTGATAGAATTGTCCATCTGAGAGGTGTAGGGTTTCTCTCCAGAATTCTCTGTAACATGATGGAAAAGCAAAGCAAAGCAAAGTAGGCTTTGAAAGTACCTGCTGGCCGTGTCCTGGTTTCTTAGACAGCTGTATAGATTCTAAATTTAGGGCTTACAGAGTGTACAGATCTGTCACTTCAGTGTTTATGCCAGTGCCATCAGGTCTATCCAACATGTTACCTCTCTTTGTTGTTGCCATTCCCCCCTGCTCCGTATGTGTTGCTTGTGATTCACTGCAAATGTCCTCTACCTTTTCTCACCAATGGCCTCTTCACCCAGGGAATAGAGAGACACCCATACTTACTGTGTCTTTGAAAAGCCTCTGGCTTGAAGTGTATGCTAGTCTAGCACACACAACAAAAGACAATAGCTCCAGCTTCCAGATGAATACTCCTTTTTGTCATTGTTGCTGCTAATAAACTAATAGTAGGAAGGCCGCTGTATTCTCACTTACTAAAGAGAATTTGCGCTTGGGTGGAAGTGGCACGTTCTTTCCATTAGAGGGCAGAAATATGCTTTTTACATGTTAAACACAATATATGTGCATTCCTTACATGTTCTCTCTGTTGTGGTATCTAAAGAGAGGTAAGGCAGGTGAGGCCCATGAGACATGATGAGTAGTAAAACCAAGAATGCAATTATTCATAGAATCAGGGTTGGAAGAGCTGTCAAGTCCAACCTCCTTTATGTGCAGCCTTTTATTTATATTTTAACTTTCAGTGCAAATATGGTTTGTATAGGTTCAAATAAGCCAGGGCCTTTTTGTTTGCTCGTTTTAATAATGGGAAAACCAGACCTGGCCAACAGGTTTTGATATGACAGTCATTTTTAACATGGTGTCTATATTCAGTAGAAGAGTGGACAAGAGAGATAAGTGGAGGAATCAACGTCTGCAGAAATACTTTAAAGCTTCTGATTTTGGGGTGTCATTCCTGGTAGGAAATTCACTACTGTATTTATATGTAACAGCTTCAATGTACCTTATGCCAGTGGCTAAGGAAGCAAACAGTGGGTTGTTGACCTTCATGATCTGTGGCCTTCCTGAAGCCGTGGAGGTGGTCACTGCTAGAAAAGGGATACTTGGCTCCATGAGACCTTGGTCTGATGCAGCAAAGCTCTGCTTGTAGCCTCAAATAATACAGAGATTCTTACTGTGCTAAAGGAATATTTTTTGCCCATAATGTCCTTTTTACACGTTCAGAATCTACAACCACACTTTGGTATGAATATAGCAGAGGCTATGTGTCCACTTCAACAGTCTTGTCACGTTTAATCTAATTTGACTTTTGTTGGTCAGTATCCCAGACGTCATCTGTGTTCATTGCTATACACACATGCTGCTTCTTCCTCCAAAAACTGCACACTCAGAGAGTTTTTATATAAAGGAACTAAAAATTAAATGCTGCACTTCAACAGTTGCACCTGTGTATCTTTACCACCCGCACCCCCACTGCTCAGTAAATGTGCTGAAATGGACTTCTGTTAGAAAATTAAATTAGTGAATTATTCATGTGAATGGGTTTGTGGACACAGTGGGACAGATCCATTGTAGAAGAAGGGGTGGGGTGGGGAGGGGAGGGGAGGGGAGGGGAAAATGCAGGACAACTGCCTGGAATGGCAAAGTGAGTTTTTAGTCCAGGGACAAGTCACAGGAAACTCTTGTACCGACTTCACTAAGGAATTGATGTTTCCCAAATTAAGCTGCTTATAGTGTAGAGTTTGTATCTTTCTGACACTAGAATATCACTTGCAAAAGATCATGTGGAAAAAAAACAGTGCAAAAGAAAGAGTTAACCTAGTCAGGAATTCCTGAGGACTTGTTTACATTCTGCCTTTCTAAAGGATTACATGTACTTCTACTTAGCACACAGAGAGGTTGGCTCATTCTCCGAGGTAGAAAGGTGGTGTGCCTCTCTTTTGATCTTTAAAAACATGGGTTTAGAAACCGTACTGATATCAGTTAATATGTGACAGTGTCCCTGAGTATCAGAAGAGGAGGATTCTGACGGTCATGAGCTTTGCATGTTACCGTTGATGCTGTTTGCCACCCACCTATCTGTATTGCATGTGGGGCAGCCCATGCAATCCTCATGGACTTTACTGCTAGATCAGACCAAGAAGCCTTTATGGCATAGCATGGAAATAAAAAGAACATAATTAAACATAAACCTGAGTTTAATATACAATTAAAAGTGCATCAGTAAAAAAAAGAAACAGCTCCCACATCCTTCAGTGGCAACCCAGGTCAACTGTGAAATGCCAATGTATATATGGGGGGGAGCATTGCCCACTCATATAAGAATTATGTCCCCCTTCTTTTCAGTCCTGACAACTTAGACATCTGAAGAGAACAGGTAGGCAAAGTTACCAAGGGAATGTAACCACAGTAAATGCAGGTTGAATTTCCTTTGTCTAGAAATCAGAAATGTGAAAACCTCCAGAAACTGGAACTTTTTACTGCCAGCTGCCCATTTCCACCTTCAAGATGTGGCCGTGGTGCTCCTCCTGCTCATTCCGCTCTCAGATCTGAGCAGCACTGCAGCTGCCACCTTGAAGGCATGGATTTGCACAAAACACTACACTTGGATTTCTGCCATTTCACAGATCCTCGGTCTCTTTGCAGCCTTGTGTCTCATACACAACACAAATAGCAAACAAATGAGATGTGAAACCATTCCAAACAAGGTACTGTATTCCAAATTCGGGGGGGGGGAATCCAAAATATGGAACACTTCTGGTCCCAAGCATTTCAGATAAGGGAGGCTCAACCTGTATAAGAATGTCAGGTCTGAATGATTTGCAGTGTCTCACTCTCTGCAATGCTAGAAATTTGGGAACTGAAGAAGAATTTGTTTTGTTTTGTTTTATTTTGTTTGCAGAGGAGGTGCAAAATTCTCATTCGGAAGGGCAATGCCTTCCCCATCCCATAGCTATGCTCCTGGGCCTGCCTGAGAAAAACTTTCTTTGCCTGCCAGCAGAAAGACAACAGGAAAGGGAGGCAGCCTCCCCACCCTCTCAGCAGGCGGTTCCAGAGCCAGGGAGAAGCCACCAAGAATCATAGAATCTTCAAGTTATAGGGGACCACAATGGCCACCTAGTGTAACCCCCTGCCATGCAAAAATGTGCAGCTGAAGCACTCCTCGGAGATGACCATCCAACTTCTGTTTACAGGATGTCCTTTCTCATTGCCTCTATCCCATATTTGGGACATGTTGGGACCAAGATTAGGGCCTCACCTGGTAATCTTGGCAGGTTCATGTGGGAGCATATGGTCTCTCATGTAACCTATCTCTGCTTTGCTGGGAGTCTGGGAGGGTATTTATGTGACCTTAATACAGAGAAGTGTGTTATTTCTGCTTCTTTCCAAAGAGTCAGCTCCTACCTTGAGTTATCCGGCCTGTGCAAACAACTTGTAGGGGATGGTTTTTTCATCACTTTTCACAGAAGATCTCAAATAGCTTTGTACATTCTCTGAAGTTCCACCCAAGTAAAACCAGATCCTAAGTGTTTCTCAAGCCTTCTTTGCCCAGCCAGAAAACTCAAGGAAAGAGCCAGCCTTTGTCTCCATTTATGTAGAGCTTTTGCCAGAGGCAACTGAGCGTCTTATGTAGCTACTAATCACAAAGCCAGTGCAGAGTGAGACAGGCCTGCCTCCTCCCCACTCTGTGGTTATCTGCGTTATCTGTGCTCCAGAGAGGGAAGTGTCACTCTTGATGACTAGCCAAGAGGTTTTCAAAGCCCTCTCCTTGTTGTCAAGCTGTTTAGTACCAAATGGGAAACATGAGCAATGTTCTCATGCAGGTGTGGCTGTGACCTCAACTGTCCTCTAATTATGACTGTCAGGTCTCATGCTTTTTAAAATAAAGGAGCATACGAGCAGGAGGTAGTGGTTCAGTATCTTCGGGGGACAGAAGACACTGGTGATTTTTTAAAAACTCTTCCCATAAATGCACAAACTGATATCTGTATCAGTACATTAAATGAGGTAACACTTTGGAAACAAATAAGCTTGAGCTTTAACAAGCTCCCCACTCTTCCTAATACCTGACATTTAGGTGGTTGTGTTGTTATACTGCATCAGAGTGAATTTCTTTGCATCTTTTTTTTTGTCAAAGGGTTGTTTTTTTTTCCTGCGTCTTTTCGAATGGGTTTTGATGGAAAAATACATTGTTGTTTTTATAGTGTCGCAGCAGCACTGAGGCTGTGAAGATTTTGCAAAGCCCAGAAAGACTAACTTCGGTGGGAAGGGGATATTTTGTGCCCCATAAAATTACTTTTTCATTGGGAATTTATTTGGCCTGCGAAAATTTAGTACAGCCCTATTTCTCAGCTTTCCCCTTCTACCCCACTGAATTCTGTCCACAATAAATTTGCCTCAATCATGTATTGATGTCTGTTGCAAATAAACCTGGACTTACAATGATTTCAATAATAATAAAAAAACCACCCTCCCCCACAAAACAAAATGACCTCCATTAAAAATCATTCTAATCTGGTCAAGAATGTTCTCTTGATGCCAAATTATGATGTTGATTCTTATTATGGAGATATTTTCCCACAAGAAAATGGACAGAAACCATCAACTCCTGGCACATTTATTTTATTCTGTTGTTTGGATGTGTATGTATGACACACGAGTCTGATGTAAAATAGGATAGTGGCACCACGTTGGCTTTCAGTTCCTAGAAAATGAAAATAAAAAGACACCCAGGATGTTTATTTAGAGTGCAAAACAACACAGTTACTGCCTGCAAGCAGTTTTGTTAAATTGAAGACTTTATAGAGAAAAACCTAGCTCCACTGAAGGTCTTGAGAATTTTGTTTCTGAATTCTAGCCTTGGATGTTACCTAATTTTAAGAAAGAGAATGCGAATAAGTATCAGCAAAATTTATGGTCCTAGAAGGCCACTACAAGCCACTGCTTTGCCAAATACCCTCTGTTTTTTTAATTTACTTCAAAAGTACCACACTTGATGCATCTGCACATTACTGGGCATGCAGATCATTTGTTTATTTGGCATTTTAATAGCTTTTATTCTTTACCTGATAGCAGCACCTCCTCCTCCTCCCCCTTCCTGCCATTTAACTAGATGAGTGTACATAGAATTGGATGTTCCTTGTAAGTGTTCATGACACCATCACATTAGATATAGTATTGTGCCACCATCATTAAAATTACCTGGATCACTGGATGGCAAAATGGACAAATTACACAGAAGACTGTAAGGGGAAAGGAGGAGGAAAGAAATGGGTGCTGACAGGAACAGCACTGAAACAACAGAAAGATATTAACAGAAAAAAGTTTTTAAACATTGGAGATAGAGTTCAGCATTCATAGAAGCAACACAAAATGAAGAATGTGATTTTTTATTGATACCCAGCATGACGAAAGTGCTTTGGACATTGCAGTAAAGGACAATGAGACTAGAGTTTGAATCCCCTACCTAACCATAGAAATCTAGTGGGCAACCTTGGCTGAATCATACTCTCTCATCCTCAAAGGAAGGTTAAGGCACCCCCCCCACAAACAAATCTTGCCAAGAAACCCCAACTATAGGGTCACCATAAGTTGAAGTTGACTTGATGGAACATAACAACAAACAGTAACAAATGTTAAGGCTCAAGTCAACTTGAAACTGCTACTGTACAGTGGTAGCTATTTTATGCAGTGAAATAACTAGTTCTAATGAATCATTTGTCGTCAACAGACATTCCTAGTGACTGGTTGTGTGGTATGGAGACAAACCACATGATAGGGGTTGAGAGGTTTGGTACCTGTGAACTGCTTGCTACGTGGAGGCAATTTTGGTTTCTGTATAGTAAGAAACAGCCCTTCTTCTGAATAGATGATCGTTTTTGAGTATGGGTTTTGCTCACTCTGATCTTCCTAGGAAGAAAGAAAGACAACTGAATGTGATAGTGTACATTGTGTGGGTGTGCTCTGTAAATACTGAAAGGTGTATCATTCCCTTGATCTCTAATAACGATTCAGTAAAAAAGCAAGCCCAAGGTAATAAGTGGGAGGAGAGATCTTGAGGGTATCCTTTAACCGAAATATGTTTCTAAGTAACTGTTGATTTTCCTGAGATAAGAATTTAATAGGTTAAAGATTATTCAGAATTGAATGGCTAATCTTTTGTTCATATTTACATATTGCTGTTACGACAAAATATTTGAATGCAAGCCAGACCAAGAACTGTGATAAGAAACAAGACTGCAGTTTCTGGACAGTGTTACCAAGGAGTGATAATTTCACTCTACTAAGGAGCAATTCAGGTGTCCCCTGCTTATTCGGCAGGTTAGGGACCACAGCACTGTCAAAAAACAGAAATCATCAAAATGTGGAACCTGGTCTTTTTTCTTTTTCTTTTGGCTTTTCTTATAAATATGAGTTGAGAGAAAAAGTAGTGTGCAGTCATAAAAGTGCATTGAAGGGCGCAGAAACATGACAAAATAGGTTGAAAGAGTGGACCATGCATCAAATAGTCAGTTCATGGGTTCTGGTAACTGAAAAGAGTCAAAAAGAGTAGATTGTCAAAAAACATATAATCAAAAATCTTGAGTCACTTGTATTTGTAAATTTCTGTTGAGTCAATTTCTTTCCTATTTATATAAACTTGGTCAAGTTAATTCTTAACTGGTGATATGAATGCATTCTATCTTAATGCATTAGTATGTACTTTGCTGGCTTAAATTCTCATAGGTGTAACTAACTAGTAGCTTTCTCAACACAGCCAGTGTTACCCTTCAGATGGTTTAGGCTTCACCTCTGAGACATTTCAGCTGACATGGCCAGTGGTCGAGGATTCTGGGAATTTAATCTAAACATCTGGAAAAGCGAACATTGAGAGCCATTGGCCTAAAGCTAAATTGTCATTTAGTTATCCTTTCTTTTAGAGCTCTTTGAAGTACAACCCAGAAGCATGGCACTAGCTATGATGGCTAAGAGTTGTAGTGCTAACCTGTAACATTTCCAAGGTCCATTTTCTTTCCCTTTGTGGAAATGGAATCTACATCCTCCACTGTCACTGTCATGCTATGTCTCTTTCTGAAAATATCAATGGAATGCATGGAGTGGACCTTCCAGTACTATATTCTAAAGCAGTGCTACTCAGAATGATGGTCCATGGACCAGTGCCAGTCCCTAAGAGAGGAAGCACAAATATGGTGCTAGTCCCTTACATACCGGGGGGGTGGGGAGAGATGCTTGAGATGCAGTGTTTTAGAGCAGTGATTTTTAACCTGGGGTCCGAGGCTGCCTGGGGGTCCATTAAGCCATCATAGGGGGTCCACAAAGCCCTGCTGCTGGGTACTAACAGCTGAGAAAGCAACAGGGACTTTCCCAAGGTCACCCGGTATCTGAGTGAGGATTTTAATCCTGGTTTCCAGAAGCTTTTAATAAATAAATAAATATTTGAATATTTAAATCTAAATTTAAATATTTAAATATTGAGTTATGTCTTGGGGGTCCCTGGCAATTAATTATATTTACAGGGGGCTTCCAGTAAAGAAAAGGTTAAGAATTACTGTTGTAGAGCACTGTTTTTCTTAGGCTTGAAAAAGGAGCACATAGCTGGTTTGGTTGCCCAAATGAAAATATTTGGTAGGTTTTCAGTGGCATAAATGTGCTGTCTATTTTTATTGCTCACTTCCTGAAACTCTTTTCAGTGAGGAAGCCTCAATTTATGTAGCAAGATTGTAAAATGATCAGGATCCGTTAATGGTGAATTTATGCACGTAGTTATAACCAGATGAAATAATAGTTCCTCTTTTCTGTAATGGCTTAAATTACTGTGCTAGGGTTTCCTGTAAATGGATCCCACTGTATGTGATACAGTCTAAGACAGAGGTTTCCAAACTTTTCACATTTGTGACACACTTTTTAGATATGCATCATTTTGCGACACAGTAATTCAGTTTTACTAGCAAACCGGGGGTTAAACTAACCCCTGATAAGAGATAAAGACACATACATACATTGTAATAACAAAATGTATTGGGGGCACAACATATCTCATGTAAACCTTTCATATATTTTTAAAAATATATGATTTATGAATAATAACATACATTTCCAAGATTGTAGGTGACACACCTACACTCCTCAGGCGACACATTAACATGTCGCGGCACACTATTTGGAAAGCCCTGGTCTAAGAGCTTAAATAATACTGATACCTGAAGAACTCAAGTGTAGTATGTTGGCATCTCCCTTCCAACTGCGGCATCAATTCATGATATTTACAAGTGGGGCGAGATTATCTGGAAACCAAGAGAGTCACAATCAATTTACAATGAATTTATGGTCAGCAGCAAACATTTCACCCTTCTGGACTTACAACTTCCATCAGCTCTATCCAGTATCCTATCTAGAGAGTTACATGTTGCCCAGCTTCAGTATAGACTTATACGGTCAGTTGTCTGACCTGGTTTGAAGAGGCTTTTTATTTCCCCCTATTACTTCTGATTTTCACTGAGAATTTCTGTAATTATTTTTTTAGTTTGATGTACACATTTCCTTCCATTCATTCATGTTGTTTTCCTCTTATAGGTAGATCATGCCTATGATCAATTAATACTAAAGAGAATACATTGAGCTTAATTTAAAGACAGCCTTATCTGAATGTTTGTCCACAAATGACTTTAGAAGGTTGCCTGTTCAGCTCCAGTGTAGGAGACTATTGAGTCTGTTTTATATATCTGAAAACTCCTAAAAGAAGTGGTCTCAAGTTATAGGGTGAAAAGGTAACTGTGTGAGAAATATACTTTTTCTGATAAATTTTTACAATTTATGTAAAAGGAGAAATATTTTTAAACTTCCAGTTTTCCACATATGCAGTTTCTTTTCCTCCCCTAAAAAATGAGCTCTTCCTGTCACTTTAAGCTGATCTGTTTATCCTTGTATGAATTTTCTCAGTGGGGAATTTTCCAGAGAAGCTACAGTTTAACGGATGTCCTTTCCATTATATTAAAACAAAAGTGGTATGTTAAGAGGCACAGTATCTCGGATACTCAATTTACCTGCAGAGAAAAAAAAGTAGCACAAATGAACAAGAACGGGATGCTGTGGCAGAAGCTGACTGTGGGCATGCATACTACTCTTTAGAAAGCCTCTAAGTCCCAACTGGGAAAATGGAACACACTTAGCCTGTTGAGTCTAGTTGCACAGCAGTACAAGGTAGTTTAGACTCACTGCCTTCCCAGGTACATTTGATGGGTGTAAGAGAGGGGACTTCTTTGATGGCTGCCCCCATACTTTAGAATGCCCTCCTCCCAAGGGAAGCTAGGATGTCTGCCTCTTGGCTCTTTTTTTTTTTTTCACAGCCAAGATAAAACTTTCCTATTCCAGTAGATTTTAGGAACTGACTGCAGTGGGCTTTTATTGGTGTGTTGTTTTGTTGTCTTTTATATTTTGTCTTTTAACAAATGCTTAAATGGTTTCAATTCTCTAGATTATTTGTTTAATTTTAAAATAACTATAACTATAATATATATTACTGATGTTTTATACGCCTTTGGGGTTTTTTTCTGGTTTTAATATTCTGTGAGCTTCCTTGAGTCCCAAATATCGGGGAGAAAAGGCAGGATATAAATGGTGGTGGTGATGGTAATGTAATGATGATGATAAACCATCAGAGGCTGGGGTGCTACTTGGAGGGAGGAAACGTCAGAGACGTTTCTAGACACAACATTTTGTGCCTTGGTCTTGAGGATAATACAGTTGTCATTCAGTTAATCCAACTATAACTTCAAAGCACCGTATGTCCATCTCAGAGTACTCAAACTGAGTTAGCAATGGTTGCCTTTCACCTCTGGCCTATGGATACTATCTGTGGATAGTGAATAATACATTCAACGTCTTGGTGACAGAAACTAGGTTGAGTGACATACAATGCACTTAGGAATTGTTACTCTAAGTCTGGGACTCTGCCCCCAATATGAGAAGCTCATTGTCTTATAATAATAATGTTATAATACAGTAGAGTCCTGGTTATCCAACCCAAACGGGCAGCCGCGGCGTTGGATAACCGAAAGGGTCGGATTACCCGGACGCCCGTGGTGGCCGCCATTTTGGGGGCGTGTCGGGGTATGTCTGGGGGCGCGGAAATGCCCACAGCCACGCCCCCAGGCCGTCGCGATGTCGGTTAATCCGGATGGTCGGATAACCGAGCGTCGGATAAACGGGACTCTACTGTATTACATAGTCAACAGAAGGCATGTGAAATGGGTGTGTTATTTAGACCTCGTCCAGTTCCAGATTTTCACCTCCATCATTCTCCAAGCCAGATGAGGTTTAACTGATTTATTGTGTTAGTTTCTGTGGTGGCAATATATTTTTTGGATTTACTAGCATTTTGTTTGAAGTGGAAGGAACAACTCTTATCAGTGTCATTCTTTGCCATCCGTTTAATGACAAACTCCAGTTGGTTTCTAGCATACAAGGCTCATTTACTCACAGATGTGAACACAAAATCATTTTCATGTGCTATGGATTGTGACCCAGAGAACAGCAGCATAACAAGCTCAAACAAAGTGAGATGGTCTGTTGTGGATGTTGCTAATGGTTGAGAACTGTGAGCAGCAATCTCTGGCAATCCGTGGAGGATATCTGAAGCAAAGCAGGTAGGTGGCTGAGGGGAATATGAGTGAAATGGCATCAGTCTGGAATGTTGTTACTGATTGCAACAAAGGCACAAACACCCAGGAATAAGAATGTGTCCCAAGAAGCAAGCCTCTAGCTTTGGAATGTTTCCCAGGAGTCCCAGGTTCTTCCATTTTGGAATTTTCTTCTTGTTCTGTGACCCATGAGTGTTGGATCTTGCCTTAAGTGTGTTTATGTGTCTTTGTTGTGCTTTCCTGTGTCTTGATGAGTTATCCGGTTCTGTCTTGCAGCCCTCAGAATCCAAGTCCAACGTCACCCCTTTCACCGTCCTGGCCTATGTTCTCCGCACCATCCAGCCCTATGCCCACCTCCTCTACGTCCAGCGACTCATCCCCCATCAGGTCTGTTGCAGGTTTGAGGGTTTTGTTTTGCTTGGTTTTGCTGCGCTGCCACTATCATATTTTAAGTTTACATGCTTTCCCTCTGCCTCATTTAGAATTCCTCACTGTGTCCTGGCTTGCTTTAGTTACTAGACTTCACAGTCCAGTAGCTGCTGTCCAACATCTGCACAGAGGAAAAACACCCCGATACATTCTGTGACCCTTGGAAGAGTAATGGCTTGAGTTACCTAAGCACTGTCTTCCCTAGCTTTCCAGTTATTCCAGCTACAGTACCTCAGGTTTTTGGAGCATTCCTTTCAGCTATGAGAAGTATTGGTTTTTGAATGAGCACAGATTAATGGCTGGATTTTCTGAAGGATCCTTAAAATTTTTCTCTGCAACAGAGAGGTTTTCGTTATCATTCTCGTGTAAAATTGCAGGAAAAGGCCATGCAGTTTTCAAAAGCCTTCAGTCTGTACTTCCTTCTTACATGTCCAGTTGTGCCAATAAAAATAGCTATATAGGATATCTAGATTTTTGCACAGCATATGTTATTTATGATATTTATAACTTAAGAAATTGTACATCTGATATGGATTAGTTATAAACTGACACATTGTATGGATTCAAAAACCAATACACCTCCTAAAATTAAGGACAATTAAGCCAAACAAATGGACTAACCTGCAAAAGACCAGTGATTTTTATTATATTCTTGACAGCTTTCAAATTCTTGTCCATACTACTACAATACAAATCTGCACACAGTTGATTCCCAGAGGTTGTAACATCTTTTTACATGGGCCTGGTTCCTCTTCTCATTAATAACTTAAGTTCTTCTTCATGGTCTCTGTAACTCACACAAATGGGGTCATCTGTGCCAGCGCAGTGCTGCCTTTGGCGTGCAGTACGTAGTGGGGGGAAAGGAACTGAAGGCGCGGCCTTCAGGTGGCCTTATATGGCCTCAGGGGAACGGGCAGGGTTCCCACCAAAAAGCTAGGCCTAGAGCTCTAGAATATTCTGAAAGTATGACTTGTGTGAGCTCACAGATGACCACTTGAAGAACTCCAGTTACAGGTAAGCAACCTGTCCTTATATTTCAAGGGCAATTGTTTTGTCCATGGCAGAAACAATCTTGAATTTTCTTGTGAACTTCCGTGTTGGACTTACTGTCATTTTAACCCATGAAAATATTCCTAAAGGCTCTCCAGGCACACGAAATATGTGAGAAAAATGTTTGATGTCTTTTGACCATGTGTGTAATGGTAGATGGGGGGTGGGTGGGGTAAAGGTAACCAAAATGGAAAGTGAAGTCCTTGAACACAATTTTCATCTCTGCTGAAGAACAGTAGCAGGGAGTGCAGGAGGAGTCACAAGGATGTCTATCTGTCTGGCTATCTATCTATCATTTAGATTTAAAAATTTCAAAGCAGTGTACATCATTGATATATTAAATTACACAAATACACAGATGTGCTCTTTATGAAGTCACAGAAAAGAATTTCAAGCTTGAATAAACAGAGAAAGCTTGCTTGAATAACTATGTTTCTTCTTCGTGGTCTCTGTGCCTCACACAATGGGCATCTTCACGCATGCGCAGTAGCTTTTCAAAAAGTTCCAGAACTGAGCAGCTTGGCGGAAACCCCTCCCCCATCCGGTACTGAGCATGCTCAGTCCCACCAAGCCAACGGTCTCTCCTCAGTTTCTTTTCATCTGCCGACCTGTTAGCAGCTCGGAAAGCCTTCCTCGCTGAGCAGTTTGCTTCGCTTCACTGTTCTTCATTCTTCTACCATTCCTTCTGCTGTTTCCAACAAAAAGTCTGTAAGAATTCTTCCCCCCTTCTATGTCGTCATTGTTTAAATTGTGTGTGTCTTGCGTCTCCTTGTCCAACGGCCACTCCGAGTGCCTGTTCTTCCTTGGAGAGGCTCATAACGTTCGGGTGTGTTCTATCTGTAAAGACTTCACCTCTCAAACCCTGAAAAAGAGAGCCTCCTGGTTGAAGTCTTTTTTTGGGGAGCAAGCCCTTCGGATAAAAGAGCAGATGGCTTTGAATACCACCCTTTTCACCTCCTCCACGGCTCACCCTTCTCCTTGGGCTCTCTCGACTTTGAGACCTTAGTCGACACCCTCTTCCATGACGCTGATCTTGCCTCCGACATCGACCTCATCAGTACTGACCCCATTGGTACTGATACCAGTATCGTTTTCAACAGCTTTGCCTCCAATTTCCTCGTTACCGAGGATTCCGAAGTTCTCCAGGACACCGATTATCACCTCTTCCTCTGGGGAAGCTTCTTCTAGCTCTCAACCAACTTCTACTCAGCCTCGCAAGGTTCCTACGGTTGCTCAGTGTAAGCGAGCTTCCTCCCACCTTGCTGACTTCCGTTAAGGAGAAAAAGAAGAAAAAAGAGAAACGCCGCTCTCCTTCTCCTCCAGATCACCAGTCAGCCCCCTTGCCAACGCCCCTTCTAACACAGCCTTCGATGGCTACCATGGAGGAAAGAGGACGCTCCTGACTCTTCGCCGGAGCGTGCCAATGTCCAGCTCCTGGTGCTCTTGGTCCCGGTGCCTGTAGATTTAACTTCAAATTCCAAATGTTGACCCTTGCCGCCGGTGTCTCCACCGCTCATGTCAGCCCAGACAGGAGTAGCGGCTATACAAATCCAGATTCCTCCGATTCTCACTCCTACAGGCCGCAAGTTGGACCGTCCATCCCATTCGGACGCTCCTTGGGCTCCTTCCCGTGATCGCACTCAATCTAGCATGGCACGCTCTCCAGGACATGGCGATAGAGGTAGATCCCCATGTCATTGGGATTACCATGCAGAATGTGACCCTTTGTGGGTGAGACTCAATTCACTCTTCTGTTCAGCCTCTTACATTGCTCGATACGGCCACAAGCATCTGTGGAGAGAACAGCCCAGCTCATATTGTTCTTATTCACCAGCCTATCGTGATCGATACCATCCGGACATTCGTCATTGGTCTCCCTATCACCCGCAACGTTCCTACTCTCCGTCGCGCTCTTCCGCATCTCACTACCGACACTCCTCTTGATACTGACGTTCAAGGACCAGTTCTCGGCCCAGTTCTCCATATTACCAGCACTCTCCAGCCCACCGCTGGTCCCATGACCGGTCGCCTCATCAAAGGCCAATATCACCACCTCCTCGGGTGATGGCAATGGTCTCTTGGCTTCCGCCGGAAACCCACCTTGCATCTATGTTGCTGACATCTCTAACAGCTTTGGTACCGACGCAATATGTCGTTGTCCCAATCCCAGATGTTATTCCAGTGTCCTCGGCATCAATATCAGTAATGGTGTCAATATCACCCCCAGTACCGGCTACGATACTGGCCCCAGTGGCTTTTCTGGTCTCTGCTAGGGCTCCACCGGCTGTCCCCTCCACTCCAGTACCAGACCTGCCCCGGTCATGTCAGTCCCCATCTCAGTCCTGGGCCTCTTATGATTCTGACAGTGATTCTGCGGACTCCATGCCTGACTCCCATACCTCTCTGCCGTTGGCCTTTGGAGGTCCGACCCCACATTCAGCTCCGGAGGATGTCAAGCAATTTTCTGACATCCTGGTCAGGATGGCCAATGGTCTTGGCCTGGACATTTCTGGACCCGCTCCGACAGTGCAAGACCCGGTGTTCCATTATGTCAACATGCAGCCTCCTTCCATGGCTCCGATTCCATTCCTCCCTGTCTTGCAGGAAGTGTTAAAACACCCCTGGGCCCAGCTGGCCTCGCTCCAGCCAATCCCTCACCACCTGGAGCATCTTTACCGGAACCAGAAAAAGGATATTGACTTCCTTTTTAACCATCCTACACCGAATTCTATAGTTATTGAATCCTCTCAGATTAAGGAGGGCAAGAGGGCTCATACGGCACCTCCAGACCGTGGGGGCCACTGCTTGGACATCTTTGGTCAATGTTTCTACTCTGCATCCTCTCTGATCGCCAGGATCTCGAATACACAGGCATGCCTGGCTGCCTACCAGAGGAACATCTGGGGCAGATTCCTTCCTCTACTCTCTCATCTGCCGGATGACCATAGAACTAGTGCCATCCAGTTCTCCAATGAGTCTATGGCCCTCTCTAACCAGCAGATCTTGTCTTCTCACCACACTGTCAAGGGTGCAGCGCAGGTGATGGTTGGGGCCGTCACCCTTTGTCTCTTTGCATGGCTTTCCTCCCCTGGGCTTGCAGAGGACAGTAGGAAGAGGATTGAGGACCTGCCCTTTGATGGTCAAGGACTCTTCCATGTGACCACGGATGAGGCCATGGTCCACCTCATGAAGGCTCGCCTTACGGCTAAAAAGATGGGCCTCCATCCCAGTCCTCAGTCCATGAGATTATCCTCAACACGCTTCTCATGGCGGCGTTCTGCCTATTCTTATAGGAAACGCTCACCTCACCGTGCGTCCAATCAGACCTCTCTTCCAGCCTCCTCATGACACTCCTTCAGACGGCTCCAACCGTCCTCCAAGAAGTCCTCCTCCACTGCTAAATCTCGCTTTTGAGTTCCCTTGCAGGTTGCTACCTCTATCGTTGCTTCATCTGCCCGTCCACCTTTCCAGAACCCCTGGTCTGGCTCACCACTTCAACATCTGGCACAATATCACTTCAGACTCCTGGGTTCTTTCCATCGTCTGTCTTGGTTATACCATCGAGTTTCAAAGTATTCCACCGCTAGGCGTCTTCTATTCCACCCCCGCCAATCCAGCCCTTCTCGAGGAGATCGAGTCCCTCCTCAGAGGGACCATAGTGCAGGTGCTGCCCTTGGCCAGTTCCACCAGTTTCTTCTCCCAGTACTTCACAGTACCCAAATCAGATGGCACTCTCCGACCTATCCTGGACCTCAGGGGGGTGAATTCTTATATTCTCTAGAAATTCAAGATGGTCACTCTCTCTTCCATCCTGCCTTTCCTGAGGCATTGGGACTGGTTCGCCTCCATCGACCTACAAGACGCCTACTTCCATGTCGCAATTTGGCCCCAACACAAGAGGTACCTCCGATTCACAGTCGACGGTGTCTGCTACCAGCACAAGGTCCTGCCTTTTGGCCTGTCTACCGCCCCCGGGGTCTTCACGAAATGCCTAGCCCCTGTGGTATCGTACCTCCACACGAAATGCGTTATGGTGTATCCCTACCTGGACGATGGGTTATTGGTGGCGCCCTGCAAGCAAAAGTTGTACAAGGACATTCACCCCGCTCTTTCTCTTCTCTCAGATCTTGGCCTCAGAGTGAACCCCAAGAAGTCGCACTTGGAGCCTTCGCGCACCCTGGACTTCATTGGCACCACCTTGGATTCTGCTTCCTCCAGAGCCTTTCTCCCGGTGAAGCAGGCCCAGACACTGCGCCAAGCCACTGTCACTGTTCTATACACCCCGGCCATTTCTGCCCAAAGAATCCAACATCTCTTGAGCTACATAGCAGCCACGACAGCGGTAACCTATCTGTCCCATCTCCGTGCCCGCCCCTCTACAGCATTGGTTCCTCCAGACTTTCCACCCTCTTCTAGACAACCAGTGTCACCTTCTGCGGGTACCCCACCAAGTGAGGGAATCCCTCTGTTGGTGGCTGTTGCCTCACCACCAACTATCAGGAATGCCATTTGTCGAACCCCGCCCGACACTCACTGTCATGACAGATGCCTCCCTCCTCAGCTGGGGAGCCCACTGCGGACGTTTTGCTGTATAGGGACATTGGGCCGGCTTGGAGACGCGTCTTCAGATCAACGCGTTGGAGCTCCTAGCTGTCCTGAAAGTCCTGTGGGCCTTCCGGAACCTGATCATCGGACAGACAGTCCACATCTTGTCAGACAATACGACAGCTGTCTGTTATGTGAACAGACAAGGAGACACTCACTCCTCCACTCTGCTCCACCTGGCTGTACGCCTCTGGGACTGGTGTGTCCCGCCGCATGTGCATCTCGTGATGGTTCACCTAGTGGAACGGGACAATGTCACGGCAGACATGCTGAGCAGGGACACAGCATGTCACCACAAATGGTCCCTCTCCAATGCCGCCTTTGAGCAGATAGTGTCCCATTGGGGCACACTGTCCATCAATCTTTTTGCGAGTGATCGGAACAAGAAGTGTCCCGTTACTGCTCGAGAGCTGGTCTGGGCCCCGGCTCTCTCGGCGACGTGTTCCAATTCCCTTGGAACAACAAATTTCGTTACATCTTTCCTCTGTTCCCACTCCTGGGTTGAGTGGTGGCCAAGCTTATGACGGACATGGTGAACTCGTAGCCCCGTACTGGCCAAGGCAGCACTGGTTTGGCCCCCTCTTCACTGCCGCAAGATGCGACTTCATTGTACGCCAGACCTCCTCTCTCATTTGAACGGTCACATCCTTCATCTGGACCTCCTCCTCCAGCGTCTCCACGCTTGGAGGATAACCTTCGAGATTCCTCTGCCATCCAAGCTGTCCTCATGGCCACCAGGAAGGAGTCCACTCGTAGATCGTATGAGTACAAGTGGCGAAAATTCGTGGCCTTTGCAGACACCCAAAATGAGACATCGTCTCCAGCTTCATTATCGACAGTGCTGCATTTCCTCTTGCAGCTCCGCAAACAGGGCCTCGCAAACAGGGTCTCTTCTCTGAAGGTCTACCTGTTGGCCATCATAGCCTACCAGCCGCGTGGCATTCCTTCCACGGCCCTCTTTCAGGACACTACAGTCAAGCAGTTTCTCAAAGGCCTTCAACACCTCTACCCTCCTGTCTCCCCACCACTCCCGACTTGGTCCTTGTCGCTTGTTCTCTCTCAGCTTATGTGCCACCTCTTCGAACTGATGGCAACATCTGACAACCGTCTCCTTACCTTAAAGACGGCCTTCCTGGTCGCTGTCACTTTGGCCAGACAGACAGGGGAATTGACCGCGCTACAGTCAGATGAACCCTTTCTGATGTTCCACCGTGACAAAGTGGTCTTGCGTCCAGATTTGTCCTTCCTTCCTAAGGTTGTCTCGGACTTCCACCTGAATCAAGACATCATCTTACCTACCTTCTATCCTTACCCGGCTTTGCCTCTTGAGTGCTCACTCCATTTGCTTGTCATACACCGGGCTTAAGCATTCTACCTACAGAAGACCTCGACCTTCCGGCAGACTCCGCACCTGTTCGTCTGTTATGGTGGCCACAGGAAGGGGCATAAAGTGTCCACCCAACAGTTTTCCAAGTGGATTTCCAGACAATATGACTTGAACTTGCGGGACAACCTCCGCCAGCTCCTCCACGCCGCGCCCACTCCACGAGGGCCATGGCTTTGTCAGCTGCTCTCCTCCATGGGGTTGATGTACAGGAGCTCTGTCGTGTGGCTCCCTGGTCACAGCCCTTGACCTTTGTCTGCCACTACCGCATTGACTGCCGGGCCCGGCGTGACGCTCGCTTTGGTTGTGCGGTGCTGTCTTCAATCCTGACCCGCCATCCAATGGTAAGCTACTCAATCTCCCATTGTATGAGGCACAGAGACCACGAGAAGAAGAACAGGTTGCTTACCTGTAACTGTGGTTCTTGGAGTGGTCATCTGTGCTCTCACACGCACCCGCCCAGCCTCTCCTCTTTCAGGTCCTTGCCTTGGCAGACTTCAAAACCGAGGAGAGACCATTAGCTTGGCGGGACTGAGCATGCTCAGTGCCAGATGGGGGAGGGGTCCTCACCAAGCTGCTCAGCTCTGGAACTTTCCAAAAAGCTACTGCGCATGTGCAAAGATTCCCATTGTGTGAGGGCACAGATGACCGCTCGAAGAACCACAGTTACAAGTAAGCAACCTGTTCTTTTAGCATGCATTGAAAACTATTGATAAAGATTATTTAATAAAAAGAAAAAAAGAAAACTAAGAATAGCATATTAGCCTTCCAGTGGAAGAACATTCTACGTATTAGGTGCCACCAGATTATGTGCCCTGTATGATGGCCAAGTAGATGTTGGGAGTACGTGGCACCAAAAGGGCCCCTCCCTTATATCAAAGGATTGATGCATTTATAATGATGAACATAATTTCCCAGATAACAAGGTCCTGGGTTGTTGACAGCTTTATAAGCTGAGGACAAATCCTTATGTTTGGCCCTGCAGCACAATTCTTTCAGTAGAGGTGTTACCAGTAGGCTGCTCCACTAAGAAACATACTGGTAACATTCTGCACCAGCTGCAATTTTGGGTGAGCATTAAGGGCAGCCCTGCATAAATCACATTGTATAGTCAAGCCTTGGAGTTACCAATGTCTGAACCATTGTAACTTAGCTGTCTTTGTCCAAGAAAGGTGAAGGATAGAGAAGGGCAATTGATGTGGCTGAATATAGCCTATTTGCTGGCATATAAGACTCACTTTTCCCCCCAAAAAAGACTGTTTCTAAATGGGGTGTATCTTATATGCCAGTGTGTCTTATACACTGGCAAATAGTATTTGCTGATGTATAAATGGAGGGCGTCTTATATGCTGGTGCATCTTATATGCTGGCAAATACGGTACGTTTCAATAAAAAATCCACATAATGTACCCTTTTCTTCTGGGTACTATGATAGTCCACATAGCCCTGTTGCAGTGGAGCTCCAAAGCTAGAGACTGCTGTGTTGATAAATGAGATCTCAAAGAGCAACAAGAGTAAGTTACTGCCCAATTCATTAGGATTCTGAATTTGGATTGTTCTCTTACAAATAATTCACAATAGTTCTAGTATCATCTAAGATGAGTGCTGAATATTTACCATTATAGTTACAGCTTTTAACATTGCCTTCTTACTTCTCAAGAGTAGCAAAACAGTTGCTTTAAAAAAATTTTTTTAATGAAATGACATAAGCTGCTTTGCTTGAGGTACAAAACTCAGTCTCTTCCCATTTCTCTCATCATCAGCTTGGCACCTACAACAAAGTGTGAGGCACAACATGAGCCAGCTCTTGAACTATGCAGTATTCATCGTACATCATTTAGTGACACTTCCATCCCAGTAGCTTTAAAGAATCATGTTAAATGTTAAAGTTACATTAGGAAATGAGTAAAAGTCATCCCCTGTGAAGTTACAACTGTAGTGTAGTTGCACCTTTGTTTTTGGGGAAATAAACTAATTACAAGTAACTGATCAGTTGTAACTACTTGATTTATTATTTATTAAAATAAAACAGTTATGTCCTGCCCTATATTTAGGGAGAGGTGCTCCCTCAATATCAAAGTCCTTTAATCAGACTGGAAGCAGATTGGGAGCATGCCATTCTTTCCAGACCAATGTTTTATGATTTCTGTGTGATGTGCTGGTCAGCAGTCTAGTTGCAGTGTCTTCCACTAGCTACAGCTTCTGAGTAATCCTTAAGCTCTGCCCCAAATAGACTGTGTCACTGTATTTAGTAAGTTCTTCTTCGTGGTCTCTGTGCCTTCATACACTAGGAGCTTTAGCGCCTGCGCGGTAGCGTTCGGAAACTTCTAGAGCTTGTTCGCTTGGCGGGAACCCCTCCCCCACGCCGGTACTGCGCATGCTCCTCCCGCCGAGCAACGGTCTCTCCTCAGTTCTTTCTCGTCCGCCGTCGCGTACGGAAGGTTCTTTGGTTTGTTCCTCTCACTTTTGTGCTTGGCTTGCTGTTTTCACGGTTTTACGGACTTTTGGACTGTCTCTGGCCTCTCTTTCGGACTCCCCCTTCGGTTTTTGGTCTTTTCGGATTTCGCAGTTTTGGCGTTCTTCGTCTTATGTCCGCGCTCTTCAAGAAGTGCGTGTCCTGCGGGCGCAAAGTTGCCCTCAACGACGGCCACAAGGAGTGTCTTTTCTGTTTGGGTGAGTCCCACAACATTCGGACTTGCCCAATTTGCCGGGATTTTACTCCCCAAACTCTCCGCAACCGGTCCGCGAGACTTAAGTCTTATTGTTGGGAACAGTCTCTGCGGGCGATAGACGAGACCTCCACTTCCAAGATGGCCGACAAGAAGACGACCAGGCCATCGACGGTATCGCGGCTGCCGTTCCGTCCACCTCGTCGGTATCGGGCTCGGTACCGGCGAAAACGCCGATCTCGGCGTTACCGAGGATCCCGAAGCTGTCGGCGGCTGCCAAGTCAGTGAAAGGATCCTCGACGGCGAGGAAGGCTGAGGCTCCCCTCACAGAGACGCCTGCTAAAAAGCGCCCTGCTCTGGACGGAGGCAAGGGCAAGGAGAAGGAGAAGAAGAAGAGGAGGAGGAGGAGAAGCGCTCCCCGGCTGGGGACGTTCAACCTCCTACTCCTACTCCTACTCAGCAGCCTTCCAAAGGGCGAGGCGAGTCCGTCGATCTCTCGGATGATGAGATCGAGGACGTTCCCCAACAGCGCCCGGACTCGCCTGTGGCAGACCCTCCAACCCTGGTGGAGGAGCGCCACCGCCCTCCTAGCCGTCGCAGGTCGACCGACCTGCAGCAGAGAGAGCCCTCTGCTTCTCCGGAGCGGCGTTCGACCTCCTTCCGGTCCCGGTCCCGCTCTTCCGAGCGCCCGGTGGCCTCGCCGCCTCCTAGGGAGACAAGAGAGGAACAACCTCGCTCGTCTGCCTCCAGATACACCTCGGCGTCCTACGTGGCCAGGTACGCGAGGGAATCTGAATGGAGAGAGCGCCCGGCCTCTTATCGGTCACATTCACCATCGTACCGGGATCGGTACCATCGTGACCTGAGTCGCTGGGAGACCTTCCGGAGGTCCCGGTCACCTCGTCGACAGCGCGAATCGCGCTCGCCTAGAGGGGACGAGGCTCGGTACCGTCGACGCCGAAGCCGATCTCCGTCGGACCGCCGCTCCTTCGGCCGCTCTCCCTCTCCTCGATATCATAGGGCGAGGGAGCCTTCACCTCGGTATCGGGCGATATCGCCACCTCCTAGGGTCACGGCAACGGCGACGCGCCCTACGGAGTCGGTGGTGACTGAGCGGGCTACGACGACGTCAGCCTGCCAGACTACCCCTGTCACCACTAAGAAGGTGAAGTCAGTAGTCAGCCAGCCCAAGCGGGACGCTGCTACTACCACCGCCCCGGCTGCAGAGAAGCCTAGGAAGGCAACACCTGTGGCGACTACGAAGGAGCCGGCAAGCGAGCGGCGAGAGGACTCACCGACCTCAGAGTCGTACGACTCGAGTGCGGAATCAGAGGTGTCTGAGGCGGCCTCCCAGGAGTCTCCTCCGCTGGGATTCGGGGACCCGATCCCAGATTCTGCTCCAGAGGACGTCCACCAGTTCTCTGCGATGCTGCTCCGCATGGCTACTACCCTCGGCCTGAAGATCGCCGATGCGGAGCCGGAGGACGACGATTCAGTCTTCTCCGTCTTTGAAGGGAAGCAACCTGCCACGGCCCCACTGCCTCTCCTGCCCCGGGTATCCAGACTGGTGAAGGCCGCCTGGGATAGGCCGGCCTCGGCTCAGCCGATACCGCAGCGGTTGGAACACCTCTACAGGGTGCAGAAGGATAACGCCAGTTATCTCTTTAATCACCCTGCACCGAACTCTGTGGTGGTCGAGTCGGCACAGACGAAAGGCTCCGGCAGGCAACACACCACCCCGCCGGACAAAGAGGGCAGGAAGTTGGACGCCTATGCAAGAAGGTTCTATTCCGCCGCCTCCTTGCAGATCAGGCTGTCCAACACTCAGACTTGCCTCGCGGCATACCTGAAAAAGGTGCTCGATCGCCTGCAACCGGCGAGGGAGGCGGTACCGGAGGACATCCGCCAAGCCTCCTCCGTGATCTTCAACGAGGCCATCTCCATCGCTCGGCAGCAGATGGCCTCCTCCAGGCACGCAGTGGAGATTGCCTCCCGGGTCATGGCGGGATCCATCGGCCTGCGCCGCCATGCTTGGCTGCGGCCGGCCGACATCCAGGAGGACACCAGAAGGAGGATTGAAGATCTCCCCTTCGACGGTGAGGGCCTATTCAATTCGTCCACAGACGAAGCTTTGGACAATCTCGTTAAGGCGAGGCTGACCACCAAGAAGATCGGGCTACAGCCGGCCACGCAAGCCCGCAGGGCCTCCACCTTCCGCCCATCCTGGCGACGATCTTCCACCTCGTCGTTCCAGCGTTCGGCCCAGTCTGGACAGTCGAGACCGTCCTCCGGCTCATCGGCCAGACGCACGATTAGACGACGCCCGGCTTCGTCCAAGAAGTCCTCCTCCGAGACAAAGTCTCGGTTTTGACGTGCCTGGCAGGACCTACCAATACCCACTCTTCAGCCTACCATCAGCGCTCGGAGACCGACCGACTCTGGCTCGACATCTCGCGGAGTGGCAATGTGTCACTACGGACTCTTGGGTGCTTTCCATCGTCCGTCTTGGCTACGCCATCGAGTTTCTCGATATTCCTCCTCGAGGCGTTTACTATTCCACGCCGTCGAGTCCGGCCCTCCTGGAAGAGATCCAATCCCTCCTCCAGAAAGGGGCGATCGAGCAGCTCCCGCAAGAGGCCAAGACCACCGGCTTCTTCTCCAGGTACTTCACGGTACCGAAAGCCGACGGTACCCTCCGGCCGATCCTGGACCTCAGAGGGGTGAACTACTACATCCGCCCCAAAAGGTTCAAGATGGTCACGATACCGTCGATCCTGCCCTTCCTACATCGAGGGGACTGGTTCGCCTCCATCGATCTCCGAGACGCATACTTCCATATCGCCATTCGCCCGCAGCACAGACGGTACCTCCGCTTCGCGGTCGACGACACCTGTTACCAGTACAAGGTGCTGCCGTTCGGACTCTCGACTGCCCCAAGGGTCTTCACCAAGTGCATGGCCCCGGTGGTATCCTTCCTGCGGACGAAGGGTGCTTGTGTCTTCCCTTACCTCGACGATTGGCTGTTGGTGGCATCCTGCAAACAGAGACTTTACCACGACGTCCACATGACGTTGTCACTCCTGACCCGCCTTGGTCTACGGGTGAATCCGAAGAAGTCCCACCTCGAGCCGGCGAGGATCTTGGACTTCATCGGGGCGACGCTCGACTCGACCTCCGCCAGGGCGTACCTACCAGAGTCTCGAGCCCAAACCCTGATCCGGGCCGTCGCTCACGCTCGTACGGCCCCGACGTTATCTGCGAGAAGCGTCCAGCAGCTCTTGGGCTACATGGCTGTGACGACCGCTGTGACATATCTCGCCAGGCTGAGAGCGAGACCTCTTCAACACTGGTTCGTCCGCATATTCGACCCCCTGCGAGACGAACAGACACTCCGACTGCAGCTGCCGGAAGACGTCCGCTCATCCCTCCGATGGTGGCAGTCGCGACGCAATCTCATGTCAGGGATGCCTTTCCAACAGCCGACACCGAAGGTGACGGTAACGACCGACGCCTCCCTGTATGGATGGGGTGCCCACTGCGGCGATCTCAGAGTCCGCGACAGATGGACCGACGACGAGACCGCTCTCCATATCAACGCGCTGGAGCTGCTCGCCGTCTTGAAAGCGCTACGGGCGTTCCGCCACGTCGTAGCGGGGCGGACGGTCCTGGTTCTGACGGACAATACCACCGCCGTCTGTTACATCAACAGACAAGGAGGGACTCACTCCACAACCCTGCTCAACATTGCACTCGACTTGTGGGAATGGTGCATTTGCCTGCATACGCATCCCGTGGCAGTTCACCTGGCCGGGCAGGAGAACACCACGGCAGACGCCCTCAGCAGGGACACCTCATCCCATCACGAATGGTCTCTCTCCGGAGAGGCGTTCAGACTGATTCGGGACCGCTGGGGCGAACCATCGATCGACCTCTTCGCGACCAGGGAAAACGCGAAGTGTCGCCGATTCTGTTCCAGAGCGGGCCACGATCGTGCCTCCATCGGGGACGCTTTCCAGTTTCCGTGGACCAGGGAACTCCTCTACGCGTTCCCGCCGTTCCCGCTGCTCGGCCGGACGATATCGAAGATCCTCGCCGACCGAGCCGACGCGATCCTGGTAGCCCCGTACTGGCCGAGGCAACATTGGTTCGCACCCCTGCTACAAGCCGCACGAGACGACCTGCTCCGGTTGCCACCGACACCGGACCTGCTCTCCCACTCCGGCGGCCGAGTCCTCCATCCGGACCTGCCACGCCTGGCCCTCCATGCCTGGAGGATATCGCACTAGACGATCCCGTGCTCGGTACCGTCCTCGTCGCGGCCAGGAAGGAATCCACCCGTCGCAACTATCAATACAAGTGGCGACGCTTCCTGACCTTCGCTAACGAGAGGAGTGAGCCGGTATCGCCCGCGGGGCTCTACCGTCCTGCATTTCCTCCTGTACCTCCGGCAACAGGGGCTGGCGTTTCCATCCCTGAAGGTGTATCTCTCCGCGATCGTGGCATACCAACCGCCACGGTCGGCTGCCTCGGCCTTCTTCAGGAACGATACCGTTAAGCGGTTCCTGAAAGGACTTCATCATCTCTACCCGCCGGTATCGCCGCCGCTACCGCCGTGGTCCCTCTCGCTGGTGCTCTCGCAGCTGACAAAGCCGCCCTTCGAGCCGATGGCGACCTCGGATGATAGGCTCCTGACCATGAAAACTGCCTTCTTGGTAGCGGTGACCTCAGCGAGGCGAGCGGGTGAGATCACAGCTCTTCGATCCGATGAGCCCTTCACGGTCTTCCACAGAGACAAGGTGGTCCTGAGACCTGACATCTCGTTCCTGCCTAAGGTGGTGTCCAGTTTCCATCTCAACCAGGACATCATCCTGCCTGCCTTCTTCCCGAACCCGACGACACCGTTGGAGCGGTCTCTCCACTCCCTGGACGTGCGTCGGGCCGTGGCCTTCTACATGGACAGGACTGCTTCCTTCCGACAGACGCCGCATCTCTTCGTTTGCTATGGGCGACGTCGGAAGGGCCTCAAAGTGTCCACCCAGTGCTTCTCCAAATGGGTGGTGAGGACTATTCAACTGGCGTATGAGCTCGCGAGGAAGCCTCCGCCAGTCCTGCTTCGAGCCCACTCCACCAGAGCGGTGGCTACTTCTGCGGCCCTCCTGCGAGGAGTTGACCTGCATGAACTCTGCCGTGTGGCGACCTGGTCCCAACCATCGACCTTCGTGCGCCACTACAGGCTCGACTGCCGGTCGCGCAGAGATGCCCGGTTTGGACGTGAGGTGTTGGCTTCCGTGCTGTAGGACCTGACCCGCCGTCCGACCGGTAAGCTACACAGTCTCCTAGTGTATGAAGGCACAGAGACCACGAAGAAGAAGAACAGGTTGCTTACCTGTAACTGTGGTTCTTCGAGTGGTCATCTGTGCCATCATACACACCCGCCCTTCCTCCCCTCTTTCTCAGGTCCCTGTAGGTTCTACGGCGGACGACAGAACTGAGGAGAGACCGTTGCTCGGCGGGAGGAGCATGCGCAGTACCGGCGTGGGGGAGGGGTTCCCGCCAAGCGAACAAGCTCTAGAAGTTTCCGAACGCTACCGCGCAGGCGCTAAAGCTCCTAGTGTATGATGGCACAGATGACCACTCGAAGAACCACAGTTACAGGTAAGCAACCTGTTCTTACCTACTCATAAACTGCTTTGGCTAGGTTATCCCTGTCCAGGAGAAGCTGTAGGTGGTGGTCCAGCTATAGCTAGTTACTTCTGAGCTCTTTTGGATCAGCTAATATTCATAAAGTAGTGGGCCAGAATAGTGGAATGACCTAGGTTCACATCCATGAGTAGCTATGGAGTTATTTGTGTGACTGTGGCCATTCAGCACATCTTGAGTCAAACCAGCCAAAGGATTATTTGCTGGACCAGATCTGTCCTCCAACCGTGCAAACTTGCAATAATAACAAATGCTTTTTGGTAGATAAGACCATCACTTCTGTATGGAAATAGAGTACTAAAGACATGCTTCCCCATGGTTCTGATCCCACTTACAAGTATGCAACTGCTCATTTCTGATTCCTAGGCATTTTTCATACCCATACTAAAGGCCAGAAAAGTGAGCCTCAGTTCACCTCAGACCTACATTAGCCTCCTGATCTAGACAAGCTAATCAGAAAGAATGAACTGTGAAAGTTCTGAACCAATCCAGCTGTTCCTACAGCATTTGTATTTTGCAGGCTGACCTCATCTGTGTCACTTAGTTTAGATTCAGATCCCAGCAAGGGCTTAGTGAGTGGCCCTGGGCAGCTTATCTCAACCTTGGTTCCCCATCTGTACACTGGGAACTGCCTTGCTTAATCTTTGAAGGCAGATATCCCAAGGATTGTAAAACGTAATTGAAACAATTTAAATATGTTGTATTAATGATTATTTAAGTTGGTTTCCATCTCAGGGAGTTACTGATCCAATATACAGAACTGACCTTGTTAGATTTTAGTAATGAAGCCTAGGGCTTGTCTGTGCTTTTCAAAAATTATTTCATTATGTCACAGTCTTTTGTTTTCTACTGCCAACACCTGGAGTTTGAACCTTTTACTAAACCTAGCATAGCAGGGGACTCATTTTCATGAAGCCACAGTGAAGAGAGAACTTTTGACTTTTGTAACAAGTGGCAATGATAACTATACTCTGTGGTTTTCATTATTGTGTGCCTTCAAGTCATTTTAACTTCGGGTGACCATAAGGTGAACCTATCACAGGGTTTTCTGGATAGCTAATGGAAATTTGTATTTAATACATGTCTTCAGATTTGTAAACTTCTATGTCTATCAGTTGTCTAGAGGTTACTGATCACTTGTGGTACAACCAGAATCCACCCTAATTTCAGTACCTGTTCCTCTGTGGAGTGGTATAGTGGTATATATTGAAATCCAGGAGCAATTTGTGATGACCCCCATAGCTGTGTCACCAAGGAGGATCTGCAGCCATGCCCACATAATTCACATAAGCACACCTGCTTCTATGATAAAAAATGGACATAACAAAGTAAACAAACCACAAGTTAAATATGACTGCAATGCCTCCTAGGCACAGTTGCCTGGAAATAAGTTTCATTGATGTCAGTGATGCTTACTCGTGACAGCATTGGTTTAGCTAGTAAAACACCCTGAGCTTTGAGAAGAGGCATTCAGTCAGTAGAAATGCAACATTTAGCTTTTCATTAGAGATACAAATAATGTTGCAAAGAAGTATTTTTGTGTATCCTTCTAGTGTGATGTAGGACAGCCATCCAAGAAAAGAAATGCCATGAACTCTGCTTGATTATTTCCTTTATTCTCTGACTTGCTCTGTGCTAAATGAGCACAAAAAGTAATAAGATGTGAAAGTCTTATTATTGCCTCATCCTCTGGCTAGGTTGTAGAGAGTCCTTTGGTGCATAACTTCATTGATCTTGAAGTGGGAGGGGGATTCTCAGAGATGTGCACCTCCCTGTCTTCCCCTTATCTTATACTACTGCTTTTGAGTGTATACAGAATGTGTTTCACTACTAAATAGCTATAGCTGATTCTGTGGTTGCAGGGCAGATTTTCTAGATGGTCTTGGAGCCTAATGCTGCTTATGGGAAAGGAATCATTATTTTGCAAAATGGCACCATGTATTTTTCCCCCTTAGGAAGCCCATATGCTGAAGACTGCTTGGAACTGGGTTCTTTTGGCTGGGTCTTAGCAGTGAGGTTTAATGTGTTGCATTAACTTCTTCTGATATGACCTTAAGCAGGAGTTCTTTGCAGCTTCTTCCATTATACATTCATAATTCTTTCCTTCTGAGCCAGATGGCAGACTTATTAGGTCAAGATGAGGGCATGGACAGGATGCATGCATTGCACTGGAGTTTGGGTTAATTTAAGGTGAAAACCTCTCACAAATTCCCAGCCTCAAATTCCTATCTAGGATAACTGTCATGTTTTCCATTTGATGCAGAACTGCATGCAATGTAATCTAATTAGAGCTATATCCGTCTGAGGTCAGGTTTGTGTCGGGTGGGGGGGGAATTCTCTCGGTCTTCATTAGACTATACAAGGTCACATGGGCAGAACTCGACTGAGTGCTTTTCTGGCCACATGCCATGCTCAGAGGCAATTTTTTTTGAAAAGTGTGATCAGAAATATCCAGGTCTTGTCTGTGTCCTTGATAATCCAGGATGGGCTTTGAAGGGCATTGCAGTGCAAAAGAAAGAAGGGCACTGCAGCTGCAGGCATGCATGGAGAGAATAGAAAAGAAAAGAAACTGCAGGTTCAAAAGTGGTCCATCATGGTAGATCACATGGTGGGGGGTTCTTCTGCCAAACTGCTGTTTAGCTTCTTTTACTAACCTGGAATGCGCAGTGTTTGCCTGTGTTTCCTTCCCTCTGGGTTCCTTCCCCAACCCTTCCCGTTCCTAATAATAAACAGTTAGAGGATTTCCTGAATAGCAGGATCTCAGCAGCTTTCTCTTTTGCCTGTGAAACACTGTTCCTTCCCTTTGCCTACTCTCCTTAATCTACGGTCGAGGCCATGAGCAAGCTCTCTCTACTGTGTTAAACTGAGGCGGTATCAGGGTTATACATGTCTTTGTGATTTTTGTTGTTTGCTCATTTGTTTCCTTTCACACATGAAGGCATTTGGTTTCACTGAAACCGTGAAACATAACTGATAGCAGCAGCAACCCAAAGTAAAATTCGGAAAAACTGATAGTAATTGAAACGTTTTCAGGTGTAATGTTTCTACATCTGCTTATGAAATTCCAGATTTCTGAATCTACTTATGGAAGAAAAATCAGGGAGGGGATATGGCTGGTTTTATCCAATGCAAATGATTGGACAGCACTAACATTTATATTTCTGAATTTTACTTCAAATTTGGATCTGCATCAGTCTGAATTGAATGGAAGTAAAAGACCATTTGCTGAATCAGGGCGTATGTACTTGGACAGCTGCACACAAATGCTCTCAGTATTTGGATTAACTATTATCCATTTCTTCAGATCTGAATCCTACACCGCATTTCCTTCAGAGGTCATGTGGTGGTGGTAGTGGTGGTTTGAGGGGAAGATAGCGCTTGGGATTTTGTGGAATGAACTGGAAATATGATATAAATGGAGCTTTTGTTTGTTTGACTGATACAGATGCTTTCAGAACAAAGTAATTCGACTTTCCTTACAAATTGCACATTTAGTAAATTACCCCCTGTTAAAATACTGAAGTTTATCCTAGAGTTTTTCAGTTTGAGGCTACAATTCTATTTACCTGGAAATATTGCCACTGAGCCTGTTCTTAAGTAGTCCATCCCTTCCAACTGTCTGAATTTGTGAGAGACAGTCCAGATTTATCCCCTATTGCCCCTTTTTTCAGTTGCTTTGAAAATGTTCCAGGTTGTCTCTCCTCCTCCTGCTTTTCTCCTTTGTCCTTGGCTTACTCCGGTTGCTGCAAACTGAGTTGAAATTGCAAAAGTAGTTTGTACTCAATTAACCCAGAGGAGTGGGGAAGACAGGAGGGGACAGAATCTTGCCCTTCCCAGTAGGCTCTGGCAAAAGCAAACGGCTGCAGCCTCACCGAGCTTGTGTTCTTCCTCATCTATACTTCGTTCCAATGATCACATGTCCTGGTTTTCATTTGTGAAATGTTGGAAGGTATGGTAGACATGCAGTTCCCCACTCAGCTGTGGAAACCCACTGGCTGACCTTCAGTGCATCACACACTCTCAGACCCAGAAAACCCCATTATGAGTTTGACTTAGGGTTTCCATTAAGTTAAAAATGACTTGAAGGCACACAACAACAACAGTGGTAGACACATAGGAGACACACTGTTAATTTCCTGGTTTGGATTATAGAAC
Source organism: Ctenosaura bakeri (assembly GCA_948474755.1). Lineage (NCBI taxonomy): Eukaryota > Metazoa > Chordata > Lepidosauria > Squamata > Iguanidae > Ctenosaura > Ctenosaura bakeri. The sequence continues at coordinate 204,778 of CAOLHI010002391.1, read as the reverse complement.
AGGAAAGTATTCCTCTGCTATTTCTTCAGTTTGGATTTGCAAATTTTCTAAAGACACATGTTTAGTATGTTGTTGCTAAAGGTTCCCATTCTCTTGCCATCCATTCATTTTGTTTCCCCCTTTTCTTCTGCAAGTATAGCATGTACATGATTAAACCATCATACTCCTTTTTATCAGTGAAAAGTATAGCATTGAAATATGTAAGGTCCTTGACATTACAGGAAGTCCTTGGTGGAAAAATACATATTGTGTGTGTGTGCATGTGAACACAAAGAAAAGACTGTGTTGACAGCAGTGTAATTCATTTTTTTTAAAGGTTGGGCTTGTTTCATAGTTTTCCTCAAGTCTACACATTCAGCATCTAAAGACCAAACTAAGATAATGTTAATTATGTCTTTGCATTTAAGAACACATTCTTTAACCCTGAAGTCTTATTCAGAGGGACAGGTTTGTATAATTTTCAGGATCACAGCAGGAAAGGAAAGAAGTGTAACCCTCTGCTTTCCTGCTGTAGTCCTGATCAAAATATCTCCTCCAGAGCTGCTTACATTGGAGGGAAATCGACCATTGTCTCCTATGGAGAATTTCTTCCAGTGCAAACAGCAGCTTCAGAGGAGAATTTTTCATTAGGGTGTGCACCTGCTACCATCCCAGTAATTCTGCTTTGCATCTGTATACCCTCTTCACAGATGCTACTTACATTTTCTGAAAGCGCACTTTAAATGTAAGGACCTTGAGGCACTTTAAAGTCTAACAAGTTGTATTTCACACAAGCCTCCACAGACCTCAATAGCCCTCTTAAGTCTGTGTTAGTCAGTTAAAGCTTATGCCAATTTAAATTTGTCAGTCTTCAAGACACCAGAAGATGGTTCCTTCTTGTGTTTGTTTCTGCTGTGAGAGACTAACATGGCTACCACTCTGGAACTTTTAAATGAATGGACACATTTCATATTGCATCTGGTTGGAATCTGGCCCCATCGAGACATCCTTACAAAACCACTCATGCTATTTAATATGCCTATAGACTTCTCATACAAAATAGTTCCCATGCAGATACTGCACTGTACAAAGTAGGATTTTTTCCCAAAAATGTTTTGCTTTCAGGTACTCATGCAGTTGCATTCACCTTCTTAATAAAAGCACTAATCAGCTAAAGGTACTATTTAACTTGCAGTTAAAGGCTGGCATTTGGGGGCACTTTTTAACAAGTATATGTCGTAGATCTCCTGGTCTGGATCAGGATGTAACTCTACAAGTGGAATCACATTTTTCTGATATTCATGATGCTGCTGTCAAGATGATCTGTTTTGCTCTTAATGCACATCTTGCTTAAGGATTTTCAAGGAATCTAAAAGAGCTAAAAGTCAATTAACAAATTACCAGTAAAAAAGGTATGTATTAGTGCAAAAGGGAGTGATGCACATGGTTTTATCTGGGGGGAAAAATTACAAACTAAATAAAGGAAGGGAGAATAAAAAGATGGGGCAGAGGGAGCATGGGATCCTGCCAATTCATGGAAGACAAAGGGAATGAATCAGTTGTATTTTTAAAAACTGAACTGCCCACTCATTAGGTCATAAATTATCATTAACCTCCCTTACTGTTCCTCATGAGGAGGGGATGATTTCCTGTTCCCACCCAGTAAACAAATGGAACCCAGCATGAGGGGATTCATTGGGGTGGGGGTAGGGGGTGGTTAGAGCTAGAAGTCCCTTCCTGAAAGATGTCACCTTCCTTTAGTCCCCATTTGCTCTTTCTGCTTGGGAAAAGGAAGGTAGGAAAGTCTTCAGGGAACTCTCCCAAGGGAAGCTAAAGGAGAGGAAGGCAGAGACCAGAAGGAAACTCTGTTTTGCAAGGTCAGAACAGTTGGTCTCTAGCATTTCCATCTCTCACTGTGCACATTGCTGTCTCTGTTCCACATTGATAAGAATGACCTGCTATAAAACTAAGCCATCACTACTCAGGTGCTCCCTTCTCATGTCAAGGAGCTGCTGAAGTGTTTGCCTTCTCAGGACAATAGCCAAGAATCTACATTTTTGCCAGTTTAATCAGTACAATTGAAAGGGTAGAGGACGTTGGCTGGCACCAAAGCCTCTGTCCCACCCACTTTTCAGAGTGTTTGAGTTTTCTTGGAGGCCCACTTGACTCAGTGTAGCACTTCGACCATCATGGATGGGGAAGAGGGTTCTTCAGCCTGCAGACTCTTCTCTTTCTTTTATGGAAGGGCAACGATGGGATTCACTAGACCATTAAAGCTCTTCCACTCACAGAGTTCATCCAGGTGCTGTTTCTCTCACTCTAGGGAGCTCTTGGGAGCTGTCACATCTGAAACAATCAGTTGCTGTGGAACCATGGGACCAGAAGCAGTGAGAGGGACGAAAATGTTCCATACCTCTTCTCCCACCCACCTCAGGAAATGATTTCTCAAACAGACCTAACATCATGTGCAGGACTCGTTCTGGCACCTATCACTCCAGACTGATGGAAGATTTTGCTTAGGCCAAGTAATGCCTTTGGTTGCAAGGAAGGAGTCACCAGTTATCCGCCAGGTTTCCATTCTGTCCTCCCAACAAATTCTTGGGCTTCAAGCAAGGAAGGATGGTTATTCATGTCCAGGCAGCTCCCAGACAGAATTGGACTCCTTCCTAAACATTTGCTAAAGCTGCTGGCCTGGGCCATTTATCCTTTTCATCTGGGGCTTTCCTCAGTTTCCATTGCACCCAGAAGCTCTGGAAACACCATGGGAGTCCTCCCTTCTGTGGGGATGTTTGCTTAGTCCCTGCCCTCTGTTGAAAGACAGTGTTACAACGTAGGGTGAGTCCTAGATTCAAATCTAATCTGCCATCTCAGGTGTTGGCACACCTGACAATACTTAAGATACCCCAGTGGCACATCTTACATTAAAAGACTGTTCTTTCTATTGATTCAAACAAGATTACAAGACACCAATGAATCCTCCACAGGGATTGCAAATCATCTTCATTCTTCCTGTACTCTGTTAGTTTTTATCACCAGAAACTATGGGGTTAGTGGCCTTTCTTGCAATGCCCAACCTATCTAATAGTAGTATTAAAATTATTTCCTTATCCACAGCCTTTTTTGTCAGATGCCTGGCTGGGTTCTTAACAGATGGAGGTATATTTCCTAAATTCTAATATCAAAGCCAGGTGCAGCATGTGACTGCATTGTTGGGACGTAACTTTCTGCTTTAAAGCCAGGTGCCCCATTTTTCTGGTCAGAAGTTACTTGGCAAGCCTCTTAATTCCATTCTGTCTGAAACCAGAGATGAGAAAAAGTTTCAGAGCATGAATGTATAGGTCAAGAATATCCCATTCTGCTTATCTCCTCCACTAACCTCAGAAAACAGGGTGGACGGAGAGCAAAGTCTAAGGCCATTTCCGCACTAGACTGTTATAGCGCCAGTCGGCCCCTCCCGAAACTGCAAACCCCAGGATTCCATAGGATGTTGAAAATGGAATCATAGCACTATAACAGTCTAGTGCAGAAATGGCTTAAGACTTACAGTATTGCCAGTTTCATGTGAATGAGAGCAGTCCTTGCAGCATTGGATTATCAGGGATCAAACAGAGTGATTGCCTGAACAGAAAGGTTAAAATGGTGGCCCTTTAATTTATGCATATCACATCCAATAGGAGTGCTGAGTGAATCTTGCTTCAACACTGGGCCAATGGCACAGTGGGCTCCCTTACATCTGAGAAGACTGCATGTGCAGGAGAGACTGTGGTACCTACAGCTCAGATTTCCACTGCTTCATTGTCACCACCTCTGTGGCTAGCACCATCTCTGCTGCCAGAAGTGACCTCACTGTGCCTAATCGCAGGACCAGCCTTGGCTTTGAAAGTTAATTCAACACACCGACATTGACTAAGACACTATATAGAGCAGATGACTATTTGGCCTGGATGTTACCAGTGAATACATGACTTTGACCTTTTCCAATCCCATGGATGTGACTGCTATACCTGAGGTTCCTGGAGCAAAGCCAGGAGCAACTCCAAGCTCCTAACCTGCTGCTTCAGAGGGAGTGCTGCCCTCTTAAAGAAAAGCCCCAGAAACCAAACTTAAATAAATTCAAACAGATTCAATCAACAGCATTCCTATCTTCTTTAGATTAAGGTTCAGTTTGTTAGTCCATGTTCAGAGTAAGGGTAACAGTCAAGACCATTAGAATCACAGAGAGGCCATTGCATGGCAGCTTTTGCCCGAGAGACCTGGTCTCTGTTCATACTTTTATGAGGAAGTTGCGGGGGAAGCCTCTGTTAAGTCATCTGGTGGGATCAATAGCTATTTGTGCCCTCTAGATACACATAGTCCCAACTTTTTTCTGGCTTATAAACAAAGAAAAGGGAATCCATTGGGGAATGTCTGTTCCTCCTACATGCAAGGTGGGATAAGCCCATCCTCCATAGTGTCTCAGATATGAGGGAGTGTCTTCTCACATACTAGGCTACAGACTTGGTAGATCTGTGGAGGAAACGCTCCTCCATGTTCCATCTGGGAAAGTTGAGGACTTTAAGGGGTGCTCTGGACATGTACACAAAATTAATCAAGAGGAAGGGAAGGGACAAGAAGAATAAATAAAATGTAGAGTTTATGCAAATTTCAAAAACAATAACAACTGAATGGAAGAGAAAAATACCTTCAAATTAGAAACACGTCTCTGCCATATTGAACCTGTTTTAGGGAAATTCTTCTTCTCAGGATCACGAGAAAGGGAATTATTGGAATCTGCTGCATGTGGAATTATGATTGGTCTCTACTCATTCTACATTCAGGAGTCTGTAAAGGCACATCTTCTTTCTTAGTATGGTTTTTAAGAACATCACCAAAGGTTCTAAAACTGCTTTTTGTGTTTTACTATGGGTTTGTCTGTTTGCTATTTTATTTCATGAATTGTGTGCACACCACTTTGATGATTATCATGAAGGCAGCACAGGTTCACCATAAATAAATAAACAAACAAACACAAACAAACAAACAAACAAACAAATGGGGAGGAAAGGCTACCCTGTCCCATTCAGAAAGATCTTGTTTCTGTTTTGCTGCTCTGTAGAAATTTTGGCCTACTTCACTTTTTAAAGGGGAGGGCTCATTAAGCTGCTTTACACTGTGTTCTTGAGTTAAAGCTTCCCACTTTTATATGGCTTAGCAACCTTGGAAGAAACCTTGCTTTCCAGGAAAGAGGTTTTTAGTCTCTCCTTTTCATTTGCTAAATGTGAGATTTAATCCAAGTTGAATGCTCTCCTGCCTACAAAAATAACAGAAAGTTAGCCAGTAAGAATGTTCTCCCCCTACCACCACCCGGTTGTTTCCTTTGGCTGTGTTAGAGCTTCCCTTCTAATAATCTTGTTTTTGTTTTATTCCTTTCACTCAATTACGGTTCATTTGCAGGACATCTTGTCCACTACTACCAATCTTCCCCTGCAGTGTTCAGCCACAGCAGAGTAATGGGCACATTCTATGATGCAGTGTTCGTTCACAAAGAACCTAAGCTTTAAACAGGTTTCACTGCCATCTACTACCGACAATGCATCCTCTGTGATAGGTGGGTGGCCAGTGCTCCAGGCAAGTCCAGCTATACTATTAGGCACATGAGGCTACCACCTCAAGCAGAAAATTTCATAAATCATGAAAAGGCAGCAGTTTGTTGGTGATCAACATAACACTGTCTTGTTTTGTATTTCCAAAGAGGTGGGACAAGTTTCCACGGGCTTTTCTCCCTCAGGTGCCAAAATAACTTGGGGGGAGTATTTGTTACTACATATTGTGACACTTTTGGGAGGAGTGTCATTCACCACAACAGTTCAGATGGTAAGAATATCGTGAGCCTGCAGCAAAGCTTGGAGATTCTGTAGAACAAAAAGAACTCCATCCTGTACAGAAGTTTGCATTCTTCTGTTCAAACAAATACAATTCTGGAACTGAACCTGGGGCAGAGGATGCCAGAAAATCCTCAGTTTAAATGATTTATTGTGCTAAAGAAATATTGCTACATTTTAGACTTTACATGTGCCAGCCTCCCTTGGAAGCCTGCTGTCTGCCCAGTGTTTCTTATCAACATCTCACAAAAATATTGCCAACGGACTCTGTAGAATTGATTGCCCTTTTCCCCATCTCTTTTCTCTTTTCAAATTTGACTGGCACCCTCTGACTTAGTATTGCTCAGGCTGTTGGGCAGCCGTGTGCATACTTTGATCCCAAATGCTCCAGTGATGTTCTCAGCAAATTCTTAAAGTGGTGAAATGTGGTTTGAAGAGGAAGTTATCTCTCTCTGTCCCCCTCTTCCACACACACACACACTCTAGTTATCTTAAACACTTGTCATTTTTCTCTCTTCTACTTGGCATTCTTTAACCCTCTATTTTGCAATCTGGCAGTTCTATCAAATGTTTCTTTGGCTATTGTTATTTTTATATATGTATTTTTAATTTCTTTTCCCCACAGCTCACCATTTCGCAAAGCCAGAGCATTGTATGCTTGTAAAGCAGAACATGATTCAGAGCTTTCGTTCACTGCAGGCACCATATTTGATAATGGTGAGTATCTTAGTGTGGTCATCCTGACATAATATAAAGAACATGGATTGTGATCTTGAAGGATGGCAGATTTGTTTTGCTGGACCTTGTGTTTCTCATTGGATAGTGTAATTACAGACTTTGAAGGAAATGTAAAATAGAAACTACACTTTCTGTTCTTCCAATGAATATATGGCATTGCCACCAAAAGGCACTGTCTGAATTTTCAGGTTGGATCTTTGTGGTAGCTATTTTTGAGCCATACATTACACAGCCACTCTGAGTATTTTGGCATTTCAAAGGCAAATACTCATTTGAACTCAGTGGAGGGAAAGTTGTTGGGGACTGGAGTTAGCATTTGTGATGAGCAAACGGGCATCAAAGAACATCAGAACATAAAATGTCTGGGTGTGAAAATTTGGGAGTGTCTTGTCAAACCTCCTTCTCCTTTTTTTAAGCATGAGAATTTTCCACGGAGGGAATCTCAGTGTGATTTATGTTGAAGAACTTTTATAGAGTCATAGAGGTAGAGAACATCTTGGAGCTCTTCTACCCAACTCCTTGCTCAATGCAGGATCTGCAGTGGAGAATACAACTACACTATCCCTGGTAGACTCTCTACTTTAAGATCCCTCACAAAAGAGAGTCCTCCAGCTTCTAAAGCATCTCTTGCTGTTAGAACATTTTTTTCTTAAATCAGAGGTGGGGAACCTTTCACCTACAAGAGTAATTGTCCCATGGTTGGTCCCAGTCTGGCTCATCAAGTGCTCAGTGATGGTCTTCCCAAGTCCCAGTTTGCAAGATTAGCAGGGAAGAGGGGAGTCAGCACTATGAGAAATACCCATGCTGAAAATATGGGCTTGATTGGATGTTCCCAAATGTTGATGCCCAGATACTCTTTGCTTCCCATTTTTGCTTTACAAATACAACCCCCCTGTCATGAAGCGGTGCAGCAAAGAATGTTTTATTCTGTAGACATCACTGCTGTTACCTCCAATTTCATCTTTCCCAGTTCCCCACCAGTGGAGGGAAAACCTAGACCATGTGAAGCCATCCCAACCCAAACACTGGCTGCAGGAATGCTCCTTAAGCCAATATGTGAATATTTGGCATGGCTTCACTATGTTTCTTTTGCCCCATCTCCTCCTTATTGGAGATTGTTAACTGTTCTCCATCCTCAAAGGATATCCACTCCTGTCTTAATTCTTACCTGAAATTTACATCCCTACAATTCCCCATTTCAGGATTATTTAAATTGTTAATTATAGAGGAAACCAAGAAGGAGCATTCAAATAGTCTCTGTGAAATGTTTGTCACACCTGGTGGGTAACATGAGTACGTAAGTGGTGTCTTTCCATACATGCTCTTTGCTCTGTAGACAGAAATAGAAGACTCATTGAAAGTTGCCAAATGGCAAAGGTTAAGCCAAGTGTTGATGTGGTCTTGAGGAGAAAGATGATTTGCCAGGTAAAGTAGGATGACTGAAACATATTTTGATCTGAAGAATGTGAATTTCATGGCTAACCATGAACAAGGGGATCTTACACTTGAGGAAGTAGGTTTTGTGTCACTGTATGCAGGGAGCTGTTTCCTGGGGGTTCAGCTAGTATAACACCAGGTAAAGTAACTTGATTCAACTTCAGGTAATATGCTTTGCCTGTTCCAATGCCCAGATTTCACCCACATAGGTGAAAATACAGAGGATTTCCTATGACAGCAGTTACAGTCTTCCTCATAGGGGCCTTCTCTGGCATCATACTGAATAGACACAATGCAGTTCTGGGGTGGGGAGTGCTTTATACTTCAAAGGGAGAACTTAAACTTTATTGGATATGTTTTATTGCCTGTGACCCACTCAGCTTATGGCCATAGGAGAGACTCTCTTTACACATACATGCATTTCCGTTACCATCACAACCTACTGTGTAGATACTATGACCGCAACATCACACTCTTTCTCCTGCATGCTTTTTACCTTTTCCTGATGAAGAAACCAGTGAAGCTTTGAACAGCTGTTTTGTGCCTTTTGGCTGTCCCAGTAAAGGCATTGTAATAGGATGGATTTTGGATTTTGTTTTTGTTTTAAGATTGAGAATGAACAGTCAGGCCTAGTAGCACTGAGAATGAAGGAGTGAAGAAACAACCAAAATGGGGGGAAAGGAGGAGGAGGAGGAGGCTTCAGAAAAAATCAGGAATAAGAGAAGGAAATGGTTGCATGTTTCTGACAGAATGTTTACCTTTCTTAATTACTCACCCAGCCCTCCTACATTTAAAACACACAGCAAAGCCAGAAACAAGAGGTTGTTGATATTGAACAAACAGTGGCTACTAGATAAAAATCAATAGATCAGTTCAGAGAGATAGCATGCATATGATTCATTGCATGTGGCATGACCCTAAAAATAATAAGATCCTAAATGTTAGTTACTGTGACAAAGTGCATGTTAAAACTACTGTATTAATAGAAATTTTAAAAGCACACCAATTTTTAGTAGTCAGAGTAACATATGAGTTGAAATAAAGTTTTTCATTTAGGTTTTGCATTTTTCTAGTGCTTGCCATACAGGCTTTTCTGCATTGTACAGTTCTCTTGCCTAAGAGGCGGCAAGTGGAACCAGCTATATAAGTCTGGTTCTCATTTGTCAGGTGGAGAATGTGTTGCAAAAGAGGCTTGCTGCTTTCTTTTCTCTGCAATGCGCTGAACCCATGCTGCTGTCGACAAGGCATAACATGAGAATCATTTGTGAGAATCAAGCTATGTCTTGCCAGAAGAAATCAATTGCCCATCCTTTTCCACAATAACTCAGTGCTAACTGCTTTCTTGCTGTGTAACATCAAGATTGAAGTTGCTGTAGGCAATTTTACTTTAGGATGAGTAAAGAAAAGGGGGATAATTTTTGGTATGCTTTGCCATAGTGCAGCACCCCCCTGAGCTGAGGATGATGATGATAACAAGAACAACAATAATTTTATGGAAGCCCCTTAGAGTGTTTAACAACTCTCAAATAGGTTGAAGCAACCTACTGACAAACACATATATGCTCACACTCTGCTTTATTTTTTAAAATACCTATTTCTAAAAATCAGAAGGGACTTTGAGGCTTTGTTCCCCCACTTTTTTATTTTTATTTTTTATTTATTTTATTTTATTGCTGTTTTTTGCAGTGCATGTAGCCCCCAAGAGTCCCAAGGAGGAGAAAATTGGCCCTTGGATCCCCCACATTTTCCTACCACTCACCTGCAGGCATATTCACAGACATAGTTTCAACTTTCATCTCTAACCTTTGGACAAAGTAATCGTCCCACTTGTATCTGGTCCTTTTAGTGGAAGAGGCTGAATAAATATTCCATTCCTGGGGACATGCTAGCCATGTTTAAATATTTGAAGGGATGTCATGTTGAGGAGGGAGTGGGCTTGTTCTCTGCCACTCCAGAGATTAGGACAAGGAGCAATGGATTCAAGCTGCAGGAAAAAAGATTCCACCTGAACTCCAGGAAGAACTTCCTGATGGTCAGAGCTATCCGGCAGTGGAATCTGCTGCCTTGGAGTGTGGTGGAGTCTCCTTCTTTGGAGATTTTTAAGCAGAGGCTGAACAGCCATCTGTCGGGAATGCTTTGATGTGTGTTCCTGCATGGCAGGGGGTTGGACTGGATGGCCCCTGGGGTCTCTTCCAACTCTATGATTCTATGATTCTATGAAATTAAAATAGGTCTAAATTTTATTTCAAGAAAAGGGGGTCGTAAAGAGCAGGGTTTTGAAGAGCTGACGGTTAAGAGTGTTGGTGATGTCAGTGAAAAGAAAAGAAAATCTTCTACATCAATTTTCAGTATGAGCTACGATCCTAACTGGAGCAATCTTACCATGAGGTAGAGGGAAGTGGTTACCTCAGCAGCAAAGCACCAAGAATGTCAAATTCATTGCTTTCTCCATTACCACAGTGCAAAGGCTGCTACTACGCTGGGAAAGCCCCTGCTTCACCCTGCTGCCGCTGATGAGTGTGTGTTTGTGTGTGTGGTGTTGGTGGTGCTACAACTGCTGTCACCTCCTTCACATCACCCCCCCCGCCACATTTCCCAGCTCTCTGGCGCACAGCTGCCTTCCTTCTTTCACTTCCATTGTAGGAGAAAGGGGCGAGTCAGCCCCAGCCACCAGACACCCTCCAGATTTTTGTAAACAGCCACAGCAGGAAGGAAGGCAGACATGGGACCTGCTGAGACCCAGACACTCAAGGGGGCCTTGCTGCCATCTTGCTTGGCTCAGTGAAGCCTTGTCTTGGTTGTTGTGGAAAGCAGTCAGCAGATAACTGGGGCACTTTTGGCTGCCACACCTCTTCTTGTCCAGAACCTTCTCCTTTAGGAAAAGGAAAGACAGAGCAGAGGATCCCTGGCCTGAAAGTGGATGCCATCACTCCATGCCCAAGAGTGAGCTGGCAAGTAAAGCTAGACCTGCCTCCAGACACAGACCTGCCCACTTAGGCTTCCATTGCATGGAGTCTGTCAGGCGCTGCTGGATCTAGGCATCATGTGGCTCATCTTTGCTGGGATAGATCTGTCAGGACCTGAGAAGTAGTTGATCCTGATGATGGTGATGATGATGATCCTGATGATGGTGGTGATAATTATTTATTGCCTGCCTCTCCTCATGGATTGATGCAGGGAACAACAGATTAAAGTACAGCAACAAATAGATACATAACATGGTTAAAAACACAAAATGCTACATGTACAACTTCCATTTTAGATTCTGTGGTTTTTGAAAGTGGCTGGTTGGCTGGCTGGTAGTCTGCTAACTTTTAGGCAGTGTTTTAATTCCAAGGCAACTTTTCCATCTGAAAGATGAGTAAGATGGCTCACAATATAAATCTAAAGAAACCAATCCATCTGAAAGTAATGAAAATGGCATATGTTACGAAATTCCTGGTTATATTTTCACATTGTCCCTGTATTAATCCTATGTCAAAGTATAATTTTTTGTATATCCCATCTTTGCAAATGCCATTTGCTTTCAGTTTAGAACTATTGCAAAAACATGTGGGGAACTCCCCTTATAAGCAGAAGTTTATCTTTTTATTTGCTTTATTTATAAATATTTGTCAAATAATATTTAATAATTTTAATTTCTATGAAATAAATTCATAGCATTGCAGTTGAGTCTAAGATTCTACATTTTGGACTAAATGGAAGAAAAGCAGCACACATATATGGGGTGGGGAGAAGGAAAGGGGACTGACAAATGGGCTCTTCTGTCCATTTTTTAGTCCATGACTCAGGCCAGCAATACTTAATGTATGTCATTAATAGTGCTACACATGATTATTTGCAGGGAGAGTGACCGCTACAAGACACCACAGCCTTGCTTCTGGCTAACACTTCATTGGGTTGCAAGATGAAGTTATTCCAAAAATACCCTAGTTGTTATTGTGTACCTTTAAGTCATTTCCAATTTATGCAACCCAAAAAAAGACCTTTCACGGGGATTTCTTGGCAAGATTTACTCAGGGGGGTTTCCTTTTGCCTTTCTCTGAGGCTAAGAGAATGAGACTTGCCCAAGGTCACCCAGTGGGTATCCACGGCCCAGTGGAGATTTGAACCCTGATCTCCAGAATTATCACCCAACTCTCAAAACAATAAACCATGCCAAGAATCCCCATGTAACCAGGAATGGACAACAAACAAGAAGTGTGCAACTTATAATAAAGTCAAATCACCTGTCAACTCACGGCTATCCCATGAAGGCAAAGAATATTCAGAGGTAGTTTGTCATTGTCTTCTTTTGAAATATAACCTGCAGCACCTAGTATGTGCTGGCAGTGTACATTACAAGTACTAACCAGGCCTGACACTCCTTAGCTTCCAAGATCCAACAGGCTCTAGAGCCTCCAAGATATTTAGGACTCCTGACTTTAAGCTTTCAGCCACCTCAAACTGTACACTACGACTTCCTTAGAAATGGCCTTCATGAGGTGCCACAGCCTTATGTTTAGTCCAACACTTCATTGAGAGATACAAGTGAGTTAAGTTGCATGCATCTCCAAACTGACTTGGAGCCACTCAGAAAGCACATACCACATCTGCAGGACACTGGCATATCAGAGTTGCAGCAATGTTGCCTGCATCCCAGATCTTTAGTGAGTACAAGACTCACAATGCCAGTAATGCCTATTGTATGCAAGAAATGAATAAGGAGCTAGAATAAGCTTTGTTCTGCACACAGATCTCCAAGGGAGTGTCCCCTCGGAGCAGAATGCCATTCCGTCCAGCCCAGTTTTTCATTTGACACTGTCAAAACCAGAGGTCTACACCCTTGGGTGTTTGCTAGTAAAGAGGTCTGCTTGGGACACATGCAACATACTGTTGCTGCTGTGTTGGGTAGATTGAAGTCTGAACACATAGACCTGATGATGCCATAGTGCCTCTTCTAAACTTTATAGCACCTTTTGCAAAGTCAGAGAGGCAAAGTAACATCTGTTCTCCATACAGTTGCAGTCCGTAGAGCAATGCTTCCTGAGCTCTTTGATGTGGTGGAACAGCGGATCCACCTCATCTGTGTGCCAGGGACTGGCACTATTTCTGTGCTCATTGTCTACAGATTTTTTTCTTTCTTTCTTGGAAACTTGCCACAGACTGGCAGCCAGTGGCTCAAGACAGGCACTGCTCCACCAACCACTTCTTTGAGTTGTGCTGCTGGAGAACATTTTACTAATCCAGATAGATCACCAACAGTATATGCATCCTTCTACCGAGTTGTTCAAAGAGATCCAAAATTACTCTTGAGAGAAGAAAGCCTCAGTTGAAACCAAATTGGAAGAATCTTGATGAAACTCAGGAAAAGGGCCTTAACCTGATCTACTGTAATTACAAAAGGCATACAGTTGATACCTTCCTTCATTACATTTTTTTAATTAATCACTTCTCACCTTTATTAATCTCTTAATCACAGAACAAAAAAAAAAACAAGCAGAGAAATGTTGGACAGAATTTTTAAACAAAAAGCTGTATTAGTATAAGGCATAAAGCTAAAGAGATTTGTGAAGAAAGTGTCACACGCAACAAATCAAACAGGAACCAAGTGGACCTTCAGTGGAAGACAGTTCCACAACAGTGGGTGCTACACTTCCAGTGTTCTCTGCCACTAGACATTCCTTTTAGGAATAATTTAACTTAGGTAACTATAGTAAAATTGTATGCTTTAAAGATTAAATGTATGCCATTGAACAGGTCTATAAAGTAAGCTGTACATAGGAAGGTGATCATTATATTCACAACCCCTAAATAAATATATGTCCCAAATCAATATGCATCCAAAAAATGATTTGGACCAGATCAAATGCCTATCTTGTCCAGCGTTGTGTTCACACAGTAACCAAACAGTTGCCTCTGGGAAGCCTACAAGGAGAGAATATAAGAGCAATAGATCCTTTTCTTTGTGTTTCCCAGCAACTGATATGCAGAAGCAACATGCCTCTCATAACAGAGGTAATATATAGCCATCCATTCTCTGAAGTTGTTTAAACTTCTATAAAAACCATTCAAGTTTATGGCCATTGCCATATCTTGTGGTAGCAAATTTCATAGTTAACTGTATGCTGCAGAAGCACTCTTTTGCTGACCTGAGTCTGCCAGCATTCACTGGAGCCCCAAGATTCTGGTGTTATGACTGCCTGTGTGTGTATGTGGAATTTCCCTGTCCAGTTTTGGCATGCTATGCATAATACTATACCCTTCCTCCTTTTCATGTGAAGGTGATGTTAGAGAGAGATAAATTAACAGAAATAGAAACTGAAACATTTGCAGACTTCTTTAACAATTTCATTGAATGAACAGAGTGGAACCTCTGTCCATGCTGTTTAATTTCAGTAAGAAAAGCTGATTTGATTATTCAAAGAACAGCTTTCCACATTTGAACCATTCTATAGAAAAATGTATGATTTTAAAAATTTGATGTCAGCCTCATATAATATTTGTTCCTAGATCCATTGCCTGTTCTTTACATTCGGTTTCTGCTAAGAGCTCTGAACACTAAAGACTTCTTAAAATGCATAATCCAACTGTTTCTTTTCTGCCCACTGCCAGTGTTCCTCTATGTATTTCTTCCATGTTCAGTATACTTCTTCAAACTAGACATGATTTACTAGTTCGATCAGTCTAATATTGCTGTTATCAAAGACTATAAGAACATACAAAATGCCTTGCAGAAGTATTCAACTCCCTTGGCTTTTCTGCATTTTTTGGTGTTACAACCTGGAATTGAAATTGATTTAATTGTCATTGTTATCGCTTGATCGACACAAGATTCTCAGCACTGGAGAAGTGAAAAATATTTTTATTGCAGTACAAGTATTAGGTAAATATGAACAAACTGGCTCTTTCTTGTTGCCTAAATAAACTGTGGTGCAAGCCACTCCCTCCAGAAGTCAGATAAGAAGCTGAATGGCATCCACCTGCATGTGTCACTCCAGTGCCATATGATTAAATTTATCTCTCACTGGAAGGCCCCTGAGTTTGTTGCACAGTTGTTGGACATATTAGGCAAACAGCATCATGGACCAAAGAGCTATTCATACACATCCAGGAGAGTTTGTGCAGAAGCACTAACTGGGGCTGGGTTATTTTTAAAAAACATAACCAAAACTATGAACGTCCCTCGAAACATTGTCAAACTCAGTATTACAAAATGCAAAGAATATGATTCAACCACAAGTTTACCAAAAGAGAGCCAACCACCAAAACTCAGGAACTAGCAAGGAGTCAGAGAAGCAATCAAGAGGCCAACTGTTACTCCGAAGGAGAAACCCTATCCCAGGGTCTACAATTTTAATATTAAAGTATAATTGTGTGGGCCAGAGAGGTCCCCCAAAGGGGCACGTAGGCAGGCATGGTCGAAAGACTGATAAAAACCAGGTCAGGCCAGTAAAAAACCCCATCACATAGCTCCAGGAAACCTCAAGATGAGCAAACCCACAATAAACAAAGGCTCCTCAGCCCTGAGACGCTGACTTGAGAGGATTAGTGTGTATGCCTCAAGTTGAGCAAATATCCCATCTGGCGGGGACCAGAAATCACACAGCCCAAAATCCAGAGACTTTAGCAACACCTAATAATCCCATCACGCCAAGGAAATTACCAATGTGGAGCTTCGTGCCCACTGCAACACCCCATTGTTCTCCCTGGGAAGGGATTAGTCCTCCAGGTACTTTTTCACATACAAATAGCCCCGGCTTTTGAGCATTTCTTCAGATTGCTCCCGGTCACCTCAGCCGACCGTCACTCTGTTTGCTGAGCAATCCCCTCAGCCCTCTCCGTGCTGAGCCCCACTTCTCTGCTGCCTTCTTGGACCCAGGACTTCAGGACAAGGTGCAGTATTACCCCAACAACACCCCTCCAATGCTCCCTCTGTCCAATTTCCTCTCTTTTGTTTCTTAATAGCTCTTGGGTGTGTGTGTGCGAGAGTGTGTGGATGCATGAGACTTGCATTCAATAAAATCATTTATTGGACATTTTGGTTTGGTTTTTGACTTGGTCTGACCCCATAAAAACTGGGTAAAAAGAACCTGCTAGGTTACCCTGCCTCTTGCAGTGCTATTGCTTGTGCTCTGGCTAGTTTCCATTCCCTGTCATGCAGAGCACAGTGAGGTGTCCCCCAAGGGACCCTCAAAATTAGGGTAACACAACAGTAACTCTGAAAGAGCTGTGGATCTCTGCAGATGAGACAGGAGAAACCGTCCATGGAACATCTATCACCTAGATGCTCCACAAAGCTGGGCTTTACGGAAGGGTGTCAAGAAGAATGCCGTTGCTGAAACAAAGCCATATCAACGCCCATGTAGAGTTCATAAAAAGGCGTCTGGAAGACATGGAAAAATTTTCTCTGGTCTGATGAGACCAAAACTGAACTTTTAGGCCTTGCTGCAAAATGTTATGTGCAGCACAAAACCAAGAGCACTCCCTGCCCTCAGAACACGATGAGCATGGTCATGGTAGCATTTTGTATATGGGAAATAGGTCAGGTTTGAAGGCCAAGATGGATGGAGTCAAAGACAAGACAGTTCTAGGGGAAATCCTGTTTCATTCTGCAAGTGAACTTGGACTGGAGCAACGGTTCACTTTCCAAAAGGAAAATGACCCTAAACACAGAGTCAAGTTAACACTGAAGGGGTTTAACAACAAGAATCTGAATGTCTTAAGATGGCCTGGTGAAAGCCAAGAGCTCAATCCAATTGGGAATCTGCTGCAAGTTTTGAAAATTGTTGTTCATCAGTGACCCCCCTCCAACCTGACAAAACTGGAGTAATTTTTCCAAGAATGGGCAAAATCCACATGATCCAGATGCACAAAATTCATAGAGACTTACCGTACCTCAGAACACTCATAGATGTAGCTGCTGCTAAAGGTGCTTCTTGTATTGCCTCAGGGGATAAATATTTATGCAAACAGCAAGTGCATTTTTGTTTCTGTTTGATTAATTTTTGTGCTTTTTTAAAACTATTTTGCACCTTCACAGTGTTGAGTAACTTGTGTACATCAAGTGGTAACAATCCAAGTTAAATCCATGTCAATTCCAGGCTGTCTGTAACACACAAAAAATGGGAAAGTCACAGTGGGGTGTATAGTTAGGCAGCAAATTCTATCCCTCCCTGCGTGAATTACTGTGACACTTTGTTGATGTAGATGAAATAAACTGAGGATGAGATTTTCTTACAGTAATCACAGAAGTTAGAAAAATTATTTTTTTGATTACAACTCCCAGAATTCCCCAGCCAGCATGGTAATCTGGGTGATTTGTGGAATATTTATATAATCGTGGTAGGTATTGTGTGATGTATACAAGTATAACAACTGTTCTCTGATCTTTCTAAATTAAGTAATTTGTTCGACGCAGTAGGGATGAATAATTCAACCAACATTACTGTTGTACAATAACTGCAGAAATGGTCCAGAGATTAACAGAGATTTTCAAACCAAAATGGTTATATAGATTAACAAATTGGTTTTCAGTATAATTGCATGTATAGCTATTTTTTTACTAAAAAGTTCTCTGCCTTCAGCACAATGAACTTACTTGAAAGCAGTGTATGTTCTATTAACATTTCAGAGGTAATTTATACCCTAGCATGCCTGTATATTTGTTTGCAGATGTTAGGATGTTTATGCTAAACCAGCCCTTTGAAGATTCATGATGGGCATTAATAATACAGTTGTCATTTTCTGTATCAAATTTCAATCTTATCCCACCCCCACAACTATGTGTGAACACACGTGTATGCACACCTGAGGCTTGAGTATCATGCTCCATCACACGTCTAAGGAAGTAGGTTTTATTCTATAAAAACTCATGGAACAATAAATCTGTTATTTTTAAAGGTGCTGCAATTAACTTCATTTTCTTTCTTGCACACAAACACACACCTTCCCTTTGCTTTTCATTTATCCCTTGTCCATTCATTCATTCTCTCACATGTAGGGTTACCAGCTCAGAATCATCCTGGGCCCTGAGTTTTCAGAACCTGAAGCTGAAATCTAGCCATGGCCCTGGATTATGTCAATAAGTGTTAGGCATTAAGCTATGACAGCAGTTGCTCACCTGTTTAGGAAGACAGGAGAAATAATATTTCATCTAGACTACTTGCTTCTAGTGGGAAAGAGAGTGTGGAGCAGAGTGGAGGGTGAACCCTGGAGACAATAACTGGGAGGGAAGGGGAAAACTAAGTACATACATAGACTCCCTCCCTATGAGTCTTTTGAAGTTACATCAAGAAATCAGTTTAGCACTGCAGGTTTTAGTAAGCTGCTGCTCTACTAGGTGAGAACATAACCATTTCCATTTGCCAGGAGCAGAGTCCACCAAAACTGGATGATTTGCACCCTCATCTCTTGCCAGAAGGTGATCCATAAAAGCTGGAAACTCAGGATCATTCCCTGACATCTGGCAACTGTACATTTATGTGTCCACACAATTAACTTCTTTTTATTCATCCTTCTCTCTCCCTCCCTCCTTCCATTGATTTTCACAATTGCTTACACCAGGGGTGGTCATCATGCAGCCCTCCAAATGTTGAGCTGCAGCTTCCAGTCTCTCTCAGCATTGCCTATGCTGACTGGGGCTAATGGCAGTCCAACACCAGTGGGAGGGTTGCACAATTCCCACCCCAACTTACCGTATTTGCCGGTGTATAAGATGCACCAGCATATAAGACGCACCCCATGTATATGCCAGCAAATACTGTTTGTTGGCATATAAGATGCACTGGTGTATAAGATGTACCCCATTTTCAAACATTATTTTTCAGGGGGGGAAGTGAGTCTTACACGCCAACAAATAGGGTACATATCTGCTCACCCACTGATGTTTACACTCTCACTCTCCTGTAGTCACTCCCTTGATTTCACTCACCCAGCCTTTTACTGAACCATTGTCATTATGAGGTTGCAGTTTGTACAGCAGCTGTGGTTTCATGTTATGGAAAACCTTCTTTTTTCGTTTTGCCTAACCTGTCACATTGGTTGGCAAACAGAAGACTGTGCTTTCCATGGGTGTGTAGAAATGTTTGTTGCTGCCTTCACAGAAGGTACCTCTGTCCAATTTTCTGTGGTTTTCCCTTCCTCCCACAGCCATTGGGGACCTTCTTCAGGCTCTCAGGGAACACCTCAATAGCTCAGGTTGCAGTGACAAGTAGTGAGAAGAGAAGTAAGAAAGCCAGCCTCTGCCCATCCTTCCCCACTGATAGCTGTCTGGAGTCACCCTGTAGTGTTGTATGTTGCATCCGGGGGGGGGGTGGAGGTGGGTGGGTAGTGGCTTGATTTATGATGCATCCTAAGGCCTCAAAGTCAGTAGTGACTTGAAATTACGCAACATGCGGTACAGTTGTATAACCACCCTCTGCTCACCTAACGGGGACGTAGCTACAGGTAGAGGGGCAAAAAGAGAGCATTGTTTCCCATGAATATCTCCCTCCCATGAAATTTTGCTTCACACCATAATTTCTAGCACCGCAGTAACTAAAAATTTGAACATTTAGAAATACAGGAAGCCCCCACCTTTTGACACCTCCTTATCAGACAACTCAGTCTTTTGACGCTTCCAGATTAAGCACAAGTTCCATTAGTTCAGTGGGGGTTCTGCCCTTTCATCCATTCTTCTTGCCTGCGGAGGTTTGCTAGGGACCTCTTGCACGTGCACGCTGCTTGCGAAGTGAGCAGAGGGGGGAGATACTAAGCAGCGCGCGAGTGCAGCCAGTACCAAATGAGCTTCCATAAGTGCTTCATGCTCCCTGCAGTACACTACATGGCTTCTGCTTTTCAACCAATTCCATTTTCTGACGTGCTTCAATCCCTAACCTGTCAGATAGGGGAGGGGAACCTGTACAGTTTGGGGCTGGGCAAAGTGACCAAGGGAATGCGAAGACAGCAAACGTAAGATGTTTAAGTGTGAGTGATTTTCAATTTCTCGCTCCCTGCAATGCTAGAAATTGGGAAAACTGGAGGAAAATTTCACTGGAGAGACAGAATTCTCACTTGGGGGCATGCCTTGATTTTTCCCTCTTCCAAGAGGGAAATCTTCATCAGGTCAAGTGCCTATGACAGCTATAATTTGTGTCTCTTGCACTGCTGCCATCCATTTGGTTGCTTTCTTTTTAGGGGGATTGGTCCAGGCTCTTTCCCCAAGAAGCAGAGAGATGCCCACAGTACTTTTACCATCTTCCCAGAGTGTTTATGTGCGGGTGTGGAGGGGGGAGTGTTGTTTCAGGCTATCTTGCTGTCCTTGTGCTTTGTGCCTTCCTAAAGTTTAAATTAGCAGATGACGTGCTTTTCCTGAAGCAAGCAGAGGAAGCCCCTTTAATGAGCAAGGCAGTGAGAAAATAAATGCTTCAGTTTTCTTAAGTACAGAACGTTAGCTTTCCAGATTTTTCTGCAAAATCCTGTTCACTCCCAAGAGCGGGTTGTACATTATCTGCATAGAAACAGCAATGGTTTCTTGATAATATTTCCTTCCTTCCTTCCTCCTCCTGTGGGCTAACATGTATGGCAAGGGGTTATGTAACTCTGTTGTCATCACAATGGTTTCCACAAACAGGAATATGGTTTCCTAATGCCTGCTGACTACATAACCCCTAGAGAGCTTTAAAAACAAACAAACCACCAAATAGGATGGGTTGAGAAAAGGGGCTGAGGGAAGGAAGTCTAGGCAATGTAGTATCTAGGCACTGAATTTTAGACTAAAGGACAGGGCACAGAGGAAAAATAGGATGTAGGCAGACAAAGTGATATTTAAGTATTAGGGATGAGACAAATCCAGAATTTTCTGAATCCGAATCCCTGGAATATTCTGGGAATCCATGAATCTCACGAATCTCGAACCTTTCAAATTCTTTTTTTCAAAAGGGTTTAAAAAGCAAGGGAAAGAAGGATAATCTTGGGCAGGACACATTCTCTCAGCCTTAGCAAAAGCCTAGGCAAAGGCAAACCTCCCTCTGAAGAAATCTGACCAGGACAATTGTCATAGTTTTGCCTCAGGATCTCCCCAGATTGAAAATGACATGAAGGCCGTTTCTACACAGGCAGGAAAATGTGGATTAATCCCACATTTTCCTGCCTGTGTAAACAGGGCCACATATTACAGTACAGAGATAATCCAGGTCAAAACTGGCTTTTCTTTGCATAGCTCCTTCTGGCACCCTGGGGTTTGTAGTTTGATGATGTGCCAGCACACTTTGTCAGAGAAGACTGTGACCCCTTGTAAAACTACAAACCCCAGAATTGTGTCTGAAAGAGCTTTGCAAGGGAGCAATGCAAAGAAATGTTCAGCTGTCCCTGAAATCTCAAGAAAACTGTACCTTCCAGTCAAGTCTCAAGTCCTGCAACAAGGAAGGCACTTAAAACACACACACACACACACACACACACACACAAACAGCCTCTAGTCCAATCTCAGTTCTGCACCCTGCGGTCTCAAGAGTCAAGTCTCAAGTCCTACAACAAAGAAAGCACTTAAAAACACACACAGATACACAAACAAGCCTCTAGTCCGGTCAATTCTCTACCCTCAAGTCCTGCAAGGGACACTCAAGTCAAATCTCTAGACCTGTCTCAACAATTCCCAATCCCTACCCTCCAGTCTCAAATCAAAAAATAATACAGAGTAATGCATGCTCAATAAACGATTCTGGAGGCAGCTACTGTTCACCTTGTTTGTTGTAGGCAACACACACTCCTCCTATAAAATCAGCTAGAGTAGAATCCCATTCTTTCCCAGCTCAGGTTTTTTGGCATTCATTGTTTACCACAGACATGCTGCTGCAACACAAGACCAAAAGTCTGTTTCTCCATCTCTCCTTTGCAACCTTTCCAATGGCAATGCTGTTTATAAACTTGCAGCTAGACAGAGAAAAAAGAGGGAAAGGAGTTGAGAAGCATAAAAAGACTTTCTAAGGCCATTTCCACACTAGCCTGTTATAGTGCTATGACCGGCCCCTCCCGAAACTGCAAACCCCAGGATTCCATAGGATGTTGAAAGTGGAATCATAGCGCTATAACAGGCTAGTGCAGAAATGGCCTAAAAGAGAGCTTCAAAAGAGGTTAATTGAAGTATTCATGTATTCAAGATACAGAAACCAAGAGAGGAAGTGGCATCATAACAATCTTAGTCCCAGAATTGACCAAAGAAAGCTGGTGAAGGGGAAAGTATGGCTGGCATGGCTTACATGGAACCCCTGAACCCCTTTTTGCAGTCTTTGGAACCCCCTGGGACATTCCCAAAAGCTCCTAGACCCCCACACAAACTCAGTTTTGCTCCTCTGTCCCTCACCTCCCAACTCCTATCCCAAAATTACCTTGCAGAGGGAGGGAGCAGCAGGGAGAGGCAGCACTAGGGGCACAGGCAGCAGGAGGGAGAAATGGCGGCTTCCAGGGTGTGCGAGGCTTTATGCTGGTCTGCCGGCCAATCACCTGTGCCCACGTTGGGTGGGGAAACACGTGAGGAGCAGGATCCTGTCCTAGTCCTGAGTTTTCAGGCAGTGTCCTGGTGTCCCAAGTTTTCAGGCGTCCCGGTCTCCCAGGTTTTCAGGCATCTTGGCCTCCAACAAACTGTTTGAGTGGCGAGTTCAAAAGATTCTGTTTGCCTATTTTGGCAGAGGAATTCGGATTCCCAAATCTCGAATCCCTGCCAAAGATTTGAGGATTCAGTTGGCCCATCCCTACTAAGTACTGTACAATGAATGGTATGGCCCAGATCTGTGTGTGTGTGTGTGTGTGTGGTGGTGGTATAGCATAAATTGCCATTAACACTGATCGTGCCCTGTTGTTTTTAAGTCCAAAGGAGCAACTGTTCAATCCAGAGCTTTGGAGAAGTTAACTTTTGGACTACAACTCTCAGTGACTATGTTGGCTGGGGAATTTCAGGAGTTGTCATTAAAAACAAAACAAAAAACCTAACTTTTCTGGGCTCTTCCAAATTACTCCTTGAAGCCAGACATAGAATAATGACTGCATTGCGCAGATGGTTTGGGGCAGAAAGGGACACTTCTCCAGAAGCAGAAAGACAAGAAAAGAGCATGAAAAATTGAACTCCCCCTATGTGTTCTGTCTGTGCGATGGTGCTGAAGATATTAAGCAAAGAGAAACCTGCTAGCCTGCTTCCTGTCATACAACTGGATCTCTCATTTATTTTTCTACCCAATGTGTTAAAATAGGCAGTGGTGTTAAAACTTCAACAAGGACTTCATAAAAACAGCATGTCACTAGTCAAAACTTACCTGGATTTTATTAAAAGTCTGCATCATCCGTCTAAAGACAGGAAGAAAAGAAGCATAATAAACCTTCCCATGGAGGACGTTCCACAGTGGTTGTGCTGCTACCAAACAGGCCCCATCCCTTGTACTATCTGCCTGATATTGTGGCTGGAAAAGTAGTCAGTGTCCAAGGGCAGACCCAAAAGCTGGTCACATTTGTGTGTCGGCAAAGCAATTTCAAATGTTTCAGTCCGTATGTTATGAAACATGATCCGAGGTTGACGCCTGGTCAGATTCAGGCCGTTTCCACACTACACTGTTAAAGTGCTACTACTCCACTTTCAACATCCTGTGGAATTCTGGAGTTTGTAGCTTCCTGAGGACAAAGAACTCTCTGGCTAAATGCCCCTCCTTAGACTGCAAACCCTAGGATTCCATAGGATGTTGAAAGTGGAATAATGGCACTATAACAGTGCAGTGTGGAAATGGCCTCAGATTCCATGTTTGGAAAATGGATGTTGTATGGTATTCTGGAAGTGTGCCCTCTCCTCTGTCCCTGGTAGGATTGAGGGAAGGAGCAGCCTACTCATTCCTGAACTGGCCTCAGGGGTCCCAGTAGAGGCTGCCCTGTGGTCATGAGGAGCAGAAACTGTGATTTCCACCAACAACAAAGCTGCCTTGTCTTCCTAGTCCTGCTTCATTCTGCAGCCATTAGGAAGGACAAGAACTAAGTACGGGCCTGTGAGGTAAAACTCTGCTTTGCTTTAACGTCTCGGATGTATAGACTTAGTAACTTGCATTTCTTTTCCCAGTTCATCCATCACAAGAGCCTGGATGGTTGGAAGGAACCTTGAATGGAAAAACAGGATTGATCCCTGAGAACTATGTGGAGTTCCTATAAATCTGGGCACGCTCGTAAACAACACTGCTGAGCTTTACATGGTATCCATGACAACTGCTGATGAGAGTATTGTAGATCATTTGTTGTTTGCCGCTGTGAAAAGCAAGGTGAAGGACTCCGCTACCTGTTCAGATGAATGTTTGTGTAAATAACAATGTATGCTTCTCCTTATGTAATGTGTTGTTTGTGCAAAGACACTGCAGAAAATGGAAGGGTGGAAAGAAGAGAGAGGGATGAGGGGTTTCTGCAGAGGTTGTTGTTCTGCAAAAGGTTTGCACCCGCCCATTTTTAAAATCACGTTTTGTCCTTAAAAGCAAAAGGTTCATAGGATGGGTGTAACTGTGGCCTAGGACAGGCATGATGATTTCACCAGGCCTCCCTTTAATTGTGGAACTACTTGCCAAAAAAAATGATTGCAGGATCAAGTCCTTTGTTCCCTCTAAGCTGGCATCCAGGGAAGAATGGAGGAATATAAGGTTGGAACCTTGGGCTGGCAAAAGGAAAAGTCTAATTTGCTAGGAGGAAAACGTATCAGATCTTTTTATCTTTAGCAGGTGAAAGCAATGTTTATATACATTGAGCCAGTAATGGCTTTCATCTGCAGAGATTAGCCAGCCTTGACAGGGTTCAAGCCATTGTCAACACATAATTCCTTTGAGGAGAACTGCGTTGCTACGTTCACCAAAAAGAATGCCAGCAGTTGCATTACGGTAATGCTTTTTAAACTTTTTAATGTCCAGACAAGATACGCAGCAGAAGCTGAATGCCTTCCACTATTTGCGTAGTAGCTACGATTTCAGATAATTGTCAGCAACATGAAAACAACGTTTTGGACCAAATTTCATGAAGACTTTTTTAAAAAAGGAAAAGAAAATCGGGATTCTGACTAAAATCTCTGCAGTCTCTTCAAACAGGCATTTCTTTCCTGGAGGACAAGGAGTAGCTTGTGTAGTATAGCACATTGACAGAGTGACTTCTGGTCTTTCTGTTGTCACTTACTAGCACAAGATTTTAGAATCAAGCACTCACAACCCATTGTGCACTGGGCCTTTGTTGTTTCTTGGAGATGAGCTATTCTTTGTCACACACAAACAGTTGCTTTCTGGCATGTTGTCTGTTGTTTGCTTTGTAGCTTGTACTGTATGTGGTACTTGCTCTACACAGCCAGCTCTCCCAAAAACTTGTATTTATTGCGTAGCCAAATGAAATACAAACACTGAACACACGTGCACACACACACATGGTGATAGGATTTGTGTTATTCACTCTTCATTAATGACGATGCCTTTCAGTAATGCCTTTCACAGTGAAATATTTGTTTGAGGGAGGTAGCTTTGCCCTTGTCCTCAACTGCTCTCAAGGTGTTTTGTATATTATGCTATATAGCTGTATATTTTACAGTTAGGGGGAAATGACATGCCAAACTTTCCAAATGATCGTGCTTGTTTTTTTTTTTTACTATAAAGTTTTGACTGTGTTCAGCTTGCCTAGCTGCAGAAATAAGCAGTGGGGACTTCCTGATGGACTGTGCCCATTTCCCCCCCTTATTTGCTGTACTCTCATACATTTGTGGACATCAACTTTTTTTTCCTTCTTTAAAATGTGCTTTCTAATTTAATCTTAAATTCCTGAGTGTTCGCATTGGTGTATGTTTTACTGAGCATTTGTTTTAAAATTAAGATGTAAATATCGTTGATTTGAAATATTGTGAAGTAAAAAGGTTTTATATATTCTGATTTTTAACAGATGTGTAATAAACTAGGTATTCAGTGGACATTTGAAACCTGTTTGATTGGAGATGCAGAGACAAGCGCAAATGTGTATACACACAGAGAGAGCACTGGAGAAAATAACCTTTCCTGCCCTCCTTCATTTTGCCACCTTTTCCCCATAAGGCAGCTGGATTTCAGTCTCTTCTGCACATCCATAGTTGAACCCTTCCTAAGCAACTTTGAAAGAAAATAGAAGCTGTCTCTTCTCATTGTGTTTTGTTCGTTTTAAAGCTCTGATGTTTATTGAAGAAAAAAATATACATATCATATTGTGCAGTTTTCATCTCAACTTGATTAAAACAAATTAGATTTGGGTCTGTTGCTAAGGGCTTTCTTGATGTTTGGGCGGTCCATTGTGTATAATTCCATGATTTTGAGAGTTGGTGTGGTAGTGCAGAGACAGCTCATTAAATGTGTACATACAGCCAGTTTAGCATCATAGTAATTATTGTGTCAGAATGCCTTGCCTGGCCCCATTCCTGAAAAAATATTATTGTTGTTATTATTGACTGAAATTATACCCTCCCTTTCTCCCCTGATGGGATCCAAGGCAACTTAACAGTGATTTAAAACAAGATTCGGTTAATTTTATTCTCTTGTTTTTGTCGTGTGCCTTCAAGTTGTCTCTGGCTTATGGGGACCTTATGGGAAAACTATCATGGGGTTTTCTTGGCAAGATTTGTTCAGAGGGGGTTTACCTTTGCTCTCCTCTGAGGCTGAGAAAGTGTGATATGCCCATGGTCATCAGATGGGTTTTTTGTGGCTAAGCAGAAATTCAAACTCTGGTTTCCAGAGCTCAAACCACTATCCCATGATGACTCTCCACACCACACTGACTCTCCTTAAAGTTTTATTTTATATGAGTAATTATTTTTTACATTACATTTTACAGTATTTTAACATTTTTTAAAAACTAGTTAACAGATAAAAACATATTTGAAACATAATTACAAAACAAAACAGCAAATCACTGCACACAAATTACTGTCACATAATTTAAATCACAAAGGCTTGCCTGATTGAAAATAAAAGAAAAAAGATCTTCACCTGCCTGTGGAAAGACCGCAGAGGGTGAGCCAACAGGACTTTGTGTGGAGGGAAGTTCCACAGCCTGGGACCAACCACTGAGAAGACTCTCTCCTATGCAGCCCTCCCTTGCAGATCTTAACAATCATGTAGGAAAATGTGATCTTTCTGTTAGTCTGGACCTCAGCTGTGTAGGATTTTCAGAGTCAAAACCAGCAATTTGAGTTGTACCCTGAAGCGAACTGATAGCCAATGAAGTTGTTTCAATGGAGGGAAGGGGTTGCATGCTCCCTGTAACCAGTTTTGAGCAACAGCCTGATCACAGCATTTTGGACTCACTGACGTTTCCAAACAGTTTGCAGCAGCAGCCTCATATAGTGTGTGTTACGATAATCTAAACAGGAAGTAATAAAGTATGTGTCACCATCTAACATTTCCAGGAATGGACCTAGCTGGTGTGCTAGCTTTAATTGTGCAAGTATCTTTTGGGCCACAGCCAAAAGCTGGCCATCCAGGCACAGTTCTGAACAGAGGAATGCACCTAAGTGAAGAACCTGAGTTTCAGGGAGAGTTTAATCTCATCCAGCATAGGCTGAATCCATGTTCCCTAGTCTACCTTATGACTGACAAGGTGCACCTCTGTCTTGTCTGGGTTAAGTTTCCTTGTGTTCCCTTTCATTCAGTCTGTTACTGAAATCAGACACTGATTTAGAACAGATTTTTTTTCTTGGAATCACATGGAAAGATGAGATACAGTTGGGCATCTTCAGTGTACCAGTGACACCAGACCCCAAAACTCTGGATGACCTCTCCCTAATCAGGCATCCACCAACAACGCCTTCTGAATCTGTCCCTCCAAAAAGGACCAGAACCATTGTAGAACAGTGCCTTCATGTCTCGTCCCAGAGATGTGACCCAAAAGGATACCATAGTTTCTGCTACTGAAAGCTGCTGAGAGGTCCAGCACAACCAACAGGGATATACTGCCCAGTCTAGTTCCCAACACAGGTCATCTACCAGAGTGACCAAATACATCTCTGTCCATAACCAGGCCTGAAAACTGATTGAAATGGAACTAGATAATCTCATCCATGAATCCAAGTGCTGGGAAGCTACCATGTATTCTAGAACCTTGCACAAAGACGGGATATTGGAAACTGGCCAATAGTGCTCTAATATGATGAGGTCCAGGGAGGATTTTTTTCAATAGTCTCACTACACCCTCTTTTATGCAAGATGGAAATGTGCTTTGCTTCAGTAAAGCATTCACTAATCCCCTTACCCCACACTGTTGATTCCTCCAGGGGACTGAAGTGCCAGGGAGACCACAGGACCCGTACATGCATGGTGGATCTCATCCTGTCCAGAATCCTCAGATTGCACAAATTGAAATGTATCCAATAACCTAGGACAAGCAGAAACCAAGGTTACAGCCACTGGAACTGTGTTAGCTGCGACATCCAAATCAGAACGAATCAAGCAATTTCATCTGTAAAGTATTTAAATTCTTCACAGCAGGTTGCTGAGTGGTTTGCAAACTGCTCCTACAAGGCAGAATGTAAAAGGCCCCTGACCACTTGAGACAGCTCCTCTGGAAAACACTATGCAGATGTAGCAGTGGCAGAAAAGAAGGACTTTTTTGCTACCTTCTGTGGCTTAGCATAGGATTTCCAGTGGGCTCTAGCCAGTGTCTGGTTGGACTTGATCTGAGTTTTTCTCCACCAATGCTCAAGTCGCCAACCCACACATTTCATCAACAACCAGCTCCCTAGTAAACCAGGGAGTGTGCTTGGCTTCACTCTGTGGGAGTGATTGTGTTTAGGAGTGATTGTGTCCAAACACACACACACAGCCATCTCCCTATTCCAAAGATCAGACAAAGGCGTAACATCATCATCACCCAAGGCTATAGGAAACTCCTTGAGAGCCATCAGGAATCCATTTGGGCCCTTAAACCTCTTCAGGCAGATCATCTTAATTAATCCTCCATCCCACAGAAGTTCCATTGAATCTAAACCTCATCAGGTGGTGATTTGTCCATGGCAACAAAGCTATGGAAAGTCCCCACACACTCAAATCACCCATTATCCCACCCAATACTGAAATCTAGATCCAGACTGTGTCCTACATTATGGCTCCAGATACGACCTGCACAGACCTGTGGTTCTTATGGAGAATATGAAGTCCTGAGTCACTTCTGATAAAGCAGTCTCAGCACAGATGTGCAGTGTGCATCAGGTGTGCATTCATTATGTGTATTTGAACCAGATGAAGAATGCCATGGCCTTAAAAACTGTCTAAAAATGTAATTATCAGATCGTAGGCTTCACTGTCCGAGGCTTAAGGAAAAATCTGCCCCTTAGATGACACAGTGCAGAAAAATGCAAAGATCAGCAATGTCTGATGGCAGAAACTCAGATGTGCCTTTTTCACCTCCTGTTTATGACATCAAATGAATTTTAGGGGGACATAAATTTGGAGTGCTGACAGCTCCTTTGGCTTTAGTACTGCATTTGGGAAAAGCAGGTAAGATCCTGAGGTGTTTCTACACACTTATAACTGGAAGCAAAGCTCTAAATGCCATACGCTCTGAATGACAGCAATGACATTTCTCTCCCATCACCTCCCAGTGATGTGTTATGCACTTACTAGAACAGAATGCTTGAGGCGAAGGCTAACTTAGGCTTGAGTGTACCCCTAAAGATTTGGTGGTGTATTTTCTAGAATATTTGATAAATGCACAGAGATGAAAAACCATACCAAATTCTTACTTTCAGAAATATAGGGATTTTATGGGGAAATAATTTACAAAAATGCATACATTTTATAAAAGTAAATATATATATATTTATACATAAAAAGAAGAAATTTGTATACAGATGTGAACACAGGGTAGAAATGATGTCTGAACAAGAAGAAATGGAGCAAACCCAAGCTTAATATTCATCTATACTTTGTTCTTTAAAGTGGCTGAATGATAGGTCCTTGTGATGATGAGGTGCTAGTCCAAGGTATGTTGCTGCTCTAGCAAAACTTAAATCCTCTTCCTCCTATGTTAATCAGCAAAACAATCATACACTATATAGTCAAGGATTTGAGAAGATGCCTGACTTATCAGTATGCCTCTCTTGTACAATTGTGTCTGCATTCTAAGCAGCTAATAAGAACTGAGGGTTCTATAGGTGAATCCTGACTCACCATTCTGCAGCAGTACACTGGCAGCAGTATACTGCCCAATTGTTTCAACACCTCCATCCAGCTCCTCCTATATTGAGACCCCTTAAATAGACCTGCCCTTGATGGTTTGTTTTAGCATTATATGTGTGGTCTGTCTGTCCCCAGGTAAGCCAGGGTCATAAGACAACAGTAAATCATGGTTAGTTGTTATGTTACAATACAACCATAGAAAGCAGTGCAGTCTGCTAAAGAATCAACTGCATTTGCATCAAATGTGGACAGCAGTGGAGGATCCAGAGACTATTTTATTGCTTGACATCCACCAGGGGCTGCACAGACTGCTGAAAATGGCACAATTTTTTTTTTTTTTTAAAAGTGGATTGAAGTCAATTTCTCTTTTTCAAAAAAATAAGAGATAAAGAATGTGGGGTGGCTGTAACTACTTAAAAATGTGAACTGCTTTCTTTTTTGTATAATTAATAAAAAAAATTAATAATTTTAAAAAAAATGTGAACTGCCAGTCCTAGAATCTTCTGGGCCATTTCCGCACTAGACTGTTATAGCGCTATTATTCCGCTTGTATCATCTTATGGAATCCTGGGGTTTGAAGTTTCAGGAGGGGAGTGCAGAAATGGCCCCAGAAGAGGTAATTGACCAAATTTTTGACCAGAATATGGTCAGTCTGTGGAGTCTGAATGCATCAAATGGCAGAAAACCAGCCTTGAAGACCCAGGACCAAACTTCATGGATCTCTGCTTTTCATTGTTTTGGGACGGGTCTTCCCTCAAGGACTTAAATAGAGCTGTAACTTGGATAAGGGCCCACACTTCCACAAGACTGTAAGATTATTCCCCCCAGCCTTTGGCAAATGCTGCTACTTTTTACAGGAAGGTGTTTCAGAAGGTATTGGCCCTGGCAGTCTGGACTTTCCCCACTACATTCAAAGAATTGTTTTTTAGGAACCCATTCTTCATTTTTATTTTCCTTTTAATTTCTGGTAGTGGTTTCAGTTTTGTTACAGGGCTTTTGCATTTTAAAAAAATGGTACGAAGCTAAAGAGTTTCTTCCACTCTTTCTGGTCCGGTCCAGTCTGTGAAGTACAGGAAATGGGAGAAATTAGTCCTGCTTCCTGTTCCAAGAGGATGAGGTTTCCTGGAGCCACAGAGATCAGGAATGGTAAGAGATTGTCCTTGTTTTCCATCAGTTTTTGATACGTCTACGCCTGGATCCTAACAAGCAAGATTTTAATATAGGTCAACACTGGTAAGGTGGTAAATTTCGACCATTTACTCCTTGAAAAAAAACGTGAGTCAGCAGTACAAGAGTGATGACAGGAAGCGTTACTGTCTGACTCAATATTTTTGCAGGTAAAAATGTTATGGCAGTCTTGCCTAGTTGCCTTTTCATGTGGGTGTAGTTTGGTGGATTAACGCTTGCATAGTGCCAAAATCAACACGATCGGCTATTTGGCAAGTAAGGTGAAGATTTAT
Organism: Ctenosaura bakeri; assembly: GCA_948474755.1. Classification (NCBI taxonomy): domain Eukaryota; kingdom Metazoa; phylum Chordata; class Lepidosauria; order Squamata; family Iguanidae; genus Ctenosaura; species Ctenosaura bakeri. Next base: position 173,152 of record CAOLHI010002391.1, on the reverse strand, counting down.
TTTTCCAACTTGAGTAGGTATTTTGTGGTCTTCTGCCACAGTTTTCCCCAGTGCAAATATTTATGTATAGCAGTATGATGAATCATAACTTTCCCTTCATTATGTTGCAGCTTTTGATGAGGAAAGTATCCTGAGAAAATTAACTTGGCTAAGCAGCAAATTGGTAATTTGAAACCATTAATATTTATATCAAATAATTACCAGATATAACCACATTTAATAGCTTAAGAAACATAACACCTAATTAATCTAGCAATGTTCTGCAATTCTTTTTCTCTGTTTCTGTAATATTAAAACACCACAGATAATGAGATTAATGCATGCCTTTTTTAATATAGAGGTGATTTTTGGCACATTTGTAGGAAGTATCAGTGTGTTAAAAATTCAAATTTGGTTTTCTTCACTATGGATGTACTACATGATAGTATGGATACAGTTGCTGCTGTTAGACTGTATTTTCCCTTTCTGCACCCACATTTTTCTGAGACCACATTTAGGCTCTGAACTCTCTAGTCCCCATATATGAAACACATTTTTTTTTGTGAATGAAATGTACAAACTGAAAGGAAAAGGGAGAGAAGCCAGCTGCCTCCTGCTGCGTTCTGCATCTCTTTCACAATTCTTATTGGGAAGGAAAAGAGAGTCCCACCCAGTGTTGCTTCGACTTGGGAAAGTTTTACACCATGTATTTAGGGTTGACTTACATAGTCAGTTTCTGGCCCTGGGATGTTTTCATCAGGTTTTCTTGAAAACAGTCTCTTCACTTGAGCCTGGGGAACTTCCTCAAGCATAGCTAGGCTCATGGGTCAGATTTTTGTTGGAATAGCCAGCTGTTCCAAAACAGTGGTCTGTTGTATTGGAAAGCCAAGTTTTGAATGGATTTCCACATGATGTGGAAATCTCTGGCAACCCTAACAGGAGACATATAATGAATACATTTTAAACTCTAGTGTAGAAAGTGACTGAGATTTTTTTTTTTTAATCATCGTTCTAATAATATAGGACTTTTCATCCCAAAATGACTAATTACTGATTGATGAAAAACAAAACAAAACAAAACAAGAATCTTGTGATGTCTTGAAAGCTAAAATACTTTAAGTAAATTATCTGATAAAGTGAATACGAGTCAGCAAAAATGTATGCTGCAATATTATTATTATTCCTTTTGTTGTTGTTGGCCTGAATTCATTAAATCAGTTGTGAATGTGAAACCTAGAGTTAGACATAAATGAGTGGTTTGTATTCACAATCTCTCCACATTCACTAGTTTAGGGATTCTGAAAGTGCCCCAATCCTCCCTTACCAGGTAGCAGCCACTAAGGCCCTTTTCGCATGACATTTCCAATGCAAAAGGGTCCCTTGAGCATTGTGCAAATGTGAGGAGCAGTCCACACAATGCACTCACATTTGTGGGGCACTCCAGGGCCTGACACGGACCATGCACGCATTTTTTCATTTTCGGCTTGAAGCCGAAAATGCGTGGTTGCGCATCGCTCCAGGGCCCCGCATGCACTTACCTTGCATGTGGAGCCTCAGGAGCTGGGCTGGTCACGCTTCCTGTCTCATTGCACTGCGAAAGGAAGAGGCAGGACTCTCGCACGAGCAGGAAGCTCGTGTGGAGCCAAAGAAGCGGGGAAGTGTCAGCCTCTCTCTGGAGGCTGCTCATGCGAGCACCGCTCCCCAGTGCTGAAAATAGGTAAGTTGCAGAAAGGACCTAAGTGTCAGAGGTCTATTCCCCTATGAACGATGTTTCCTCCTTCTCCCATGACTCATCTCTGGTGTGAGGGGGAGTTAGGATAGGGACCTGTTTCTGTACCCTACCACACCCCCATAGCATATGCGATTTTCAAAAATTGCACTTATTGCACAGAGCAAAAATTGCACAGAGAACATAATCGGGGTCATGTTGGCCAGAGAACATGTTCAGGGTTATGCTGGCTGGAGACATGTTCAAGGTCATGAAACATCATGTAGCATTATATGGAAAACCCAACGCTGATGGGCTTGTGTTAATTTCTTCACCACTGCAGACTCTTGGCATTTTTGAATATCATGAAAGATGAACTGCTCAAACTGGTGAGCAAAAACCATCCCTCAATCTTATCTTATGGAGATCTTCCCTGTAGGCGCTGCCTGACCAAACATTAAGAGATTGTCATGAATCCCACCAATGTTTTGCCACTGGAGTTAAATAATCAGCCCATTCAGGACCACTTTGTCAATCCCATGGAAAAGCCATTACAGCTTTATCAATGCACCCCTTTGAGGTGTCAAATAGGGTATAAAAGCCCTAGCTTCGACCTCAGCTAATTGTAGTACATAGTGCCCAGACTACCATTTCTTTGTTCTACCCTCCAATGCTGTCTGAGTCCCTCCACTGTGATCCCTTCTTTAGGACTGGTAACTATCACCCTTTCCACCCAGTCTCTCTCTGTCCAACCTTTCTTGCCTCACTTTTTGATAGCCTTACATGGTTCTTAAGAATGCCTGATTCCTCATATGTTTGTCAATTAAACTAAAATACTTTGTTTAACTTTAACTGGAATCTTCTCTACAGTTAGCACTGGTATACATAGGTGAAAATATCCTGCTGTTACCCTCCTCTTGCGGGCCCCTTTTGAGCTATAATTTCCCCAGATTCTGAGGAGATGCTGGCATTATGGGTGGACTCCAACATTCCCCACCTTTTGTGCTAATAGACCCTGCTTTTCACTGTCACACTGAAGATAGCTCATGCGAGGGGGTGCCTCTCAGTTTCAGCCCAACAAGGCAACCAAGAAGGATACTGTGGTGGATTGTATTAAAATCTGACAAGAGGTCCATCAAAATTAACAGAGGCATAATCACCCTCTCCAGTTTCCAGTGTAGGTTGTCCACTCTAGAGGTGACTAAAGCTGTCTGTCCCATAGCCAGACTGAAACCAAATTGGAATGGATTCTCATCCAAGAACCCCTGTAGCTGGAAGGCCACCACACACTGTAGTACCTTGCCCAGAAATGGTGAAGACTGGCTGATAATTAAACATTAAACATTGTTTAAGCATTAAACTTTGACATTCCATAAGATCCTTTTTTAAAAAAATCAAAGGAGTTGCATCCAATTAGATCCTTCTACCAATGGAATAGCTTCTGTCAGGGTGGAGCCCAACTACATTTGGAGAGGAACAGCTTCCCCATTTAACTGATTCTAAGATTTAACTTCCACTTTTGTATCCTAGGTTGCTAGGGCACTGAATTGGAACGGAACTATTACACTATAAACAATTGGCTGTCAAATACATGAAGGCCACAGTCACATTTAACATTAGTAGAGTATAATGCTTTTCTGTGCAATGACTTGGCATTGCCCCACTTCTCATGATGGCTGGGCTCAAGAGTGCTTAGAGTTGTAGAACAGCAACATTTGGAGGATTGTAGGTTCCCTTCACTAGTACCCTAGTCTTTCTTTCACATCTGAGAATATTATTTTCAGCCCGAAGAGCACTGTCTTACTTTTTTCTCTCATTTTGAGCAAATTTTGAGTATCTTTTAGCTCCAATGGACAACTAGCCATAGACTTAGACATGAGCTCCATTGTTTTTAGTGGTGTTTATGCCAAAGCTACAACCTTAATATAATTCAAAGACATGTTAGTCTGTTTTAACATAAAAAGATATAAAGAAATCTTGCAGCAGCTTTGATAACTATCTGGGAAGAAGAAATTTCTAGCATATGCTTTCACGGTGCTTACAGTGCATAGACCACATATCTGACTATGTTCATGGAAGCTTATGCTAAAAATTTATTCTTCCTAACTAGTTTTAAAGGGGCTGCTGAATCCCTTTATGTGTTTTTAACATTTGTGTAGCCAAAGCATTCCACTCTGCCAGAGTTGAATGTGATCTTGGCTTCCTGGTTACAGGAAACAGGTACGCCAACTCTCCTATGTTCTTTTATTCAGCAAGGAGGATTATTTTCCCTGTAAAGAAGTTTATCAATTGATGGAATGTTCAGTAAATGTTTATCTTCAAATTCAAAACTTGCTAATATCCATACATTGAAAAGCAAGTGAGGAAGAACATCAGAGATCAAGAAGCAGATGTATAGATGAATGGCTAGACCCAGACAGGTGGTAAGATTTTAATTTTCAATAGATACCTGAAGGTTCAAACAAACTTTCTGGAATTCTCCCAAGGAGCTCTTTGCCTTGAGAGGTTTCTGCATGTGCAGTAAGGCTTGACAAGACAAGAAATGCATTTTTAAAAAAATGTATTATATTACTTCCATTCACAACCATCTCTTTGTCACTGGAAGAAGTATAAATTAAATTGCAAATGTAAGAAATGAAAAAGGACTAGACCTAAATCCAACTGTTAGTCCCAACTAGAGTAGAACCATTGAATCAGTGCGGTATCTATCTGTCTGTCTGTCTCCAATTGTCAATCCCAGCTATAGTAGACTCACTGAATCATTGGGGACATGCTAAATCAATATATATATTGGCTTAGCATGTTCCCAATGATTCAGTGGGACCACTTTTGGCTTAGCATGTTCCCAATGATTCATTGGGTACTGGGACTGACAATTGGGTTTAGCACAAAATATCTATAGGTTAGCTACTAAATGAACGAAAAGTCCTAACATACATCAGTCAGAGCTAGGACTAAAACTGCAATGTCAAAAAGTAAAATTTAAAAAGATTAATATTAAACTTTACAGCTGGCGTTCAGTACTACAGTTACGGATTTGTAACCTAGAGGTATGGGTCTGTAACTGCTCTGTATTCAGTAAAACTCTACAGTCTTTAACATAAAATTGTGCAAATGCCACCACAGCCCACCTCTTCAGCTTCCAATCAGGACACGAGGAGGATGCCATTTCCATCCGCCTCCCACCAGCAAGCAAGGTTGTGACAATCAGAAGCAGGACACTGTATGCAAATTCTTGTCCCAGTGTGGCTATGCAGGCTGGGGCTTTTGGGAGTTGCAGTCTATCAACATCCAGAGGATCACATGATTCCTCCCATCCAGTGTTAGAATCTGTATAGCTGTAAAGTTGTGGTGTGATTTATTTACTACAGCAGAGCAGTTGCTACAAACGGAAAGACTGAACGCTTTCCTTCATGTTGCCTCCCGCCCACGGTAATTTTTCTGACTAGGCTTGAAACTGAAAGTGAGGAAATGGAGGTGGCAAAAGTAATGAGTGAAGGGAATTTCAATACTCCTCGCCTGCCTCTCTACCGCTCTTCCATTTTAAATTACCACTGCCCATTTAAATCTGCGTGCATTCTACTTTCTCATGCGTAATGACACAGCCTTGATAGGACATTAGAATAAGTAATGTTTCTCATAAATGACAAGAAGATCAGCAGTCAATAACTGAATTATAATTGTAAAGGATTTATTTGTAGTTTTGATGGCTAAAAGCTGAGAACAAAGCAGACATTCCTTCAATTATGTTTCACTGTTTTAAAGTTAGTTTTTTTTAAAAAAAACTTTTAAGAGGTTGAGCCATCAACTGCTTTCCCCATAAGCCATTTCTTTTCCCACAGGTAAAAGCCCTTGTGGTTCATTCTCATAAACACTGAAATATCCTGAAGATAATTGCAGAGTCTTTTGTACTGAGATACAAGCCAGTTTATGGGAAGGAAGTAGGAATGAACCTACACAAACAGAACTTGGGAACTGGGAGGGATTTTGAGGAATAAGGGATGGCAGAGAGAGATCCTCAAGATAGCTGCAAATCAGAAGGCTACGGGTGCTTGCGGAGGGCGGGGTGGTTATGACTGCCCTTTTGGTCATGGAAGCTGGAATTGCATCATCTCCGTTTGTCCTGAGAACCAGCCTTGACAAGAAGGAAAATAGAGCTGACAAGAGCCCTCGAGGCAGATGGGCATGAACCTTTAACCTGAGCTCCTTATTTGCCTCCATGCTTTTTACGGGCCCGTGGGAGTCTTATGATGAATCCATGTGGAAAATGTGGAGTGTTTCTAATACAGTCTGCAAACAAGATCTGGAAGCATGCACCCCATGCAATGAGAATGATTTCTTACATTCCTCAAAGGGATTATGGCCATTTCCTCCCTAGCCTGTTATAGTGCTATGATTCCACTTTCAACATCCTAGGAAATCCTGGGGTTTGCAGTTTCAGGAGGGACCAGCTAGCCCCTCCTGAAACCGCAAACCCCAGGATTCCATAGGATGTTGAAAGTGGAATCATAGCGCTATAACAGGCTAGGGAGGAAATGGCCTATGTCCGGCAGCATTCTCTCTGTGACATGGTCTCTTTATCCAGTTGTAGGAATACTTTTCCCCTCAAGAAATATCTCTTAAAACAGCATGGTTACATGGGTCTAAATCTCATTGCTGGTCCCAATTAGAGCACACCTTTTGAGTCACTGGGGCTTACACAAGTATTGTTCACTATTTGGCAGTTGAATGTAGTGGGTCTGCTCTAGCGGGGTTAGCCATTGGATTTAAACCATGACATCAAGGGTGTGTGTGTGTGCATGAACTTATGGTCTGCTCACTTTCCTGCTCAAGCTGAAAAGGTACATTTGGTTCTTCTGGACTGAACACTGTTGCCTTGTAGAATTCTAAAATGACAGCCTTTACTCTGGAGTGTTTGACAGCAAGTAGCAAAGAAAGGAGGGGAGCCAGCATGGCATAGTCATTTGCATGTTAGATTGGAGCTCTGGAGGTCACAGTTCAAATCCCCACTCGGCCATGGAAAGCCGCTGGGTGACCTTGGGCAAGTCACATACTCTTGGCCTCAGTGGACGGCAATGGCAAACATCCTCTGAAGAAATCTTGCCAAGAAAAACCCATTTGCCTTAGAGTCCCTGTAAGTCAGAAATGACTTGGAGGCACACAACAACAAGATAGGAAGGGTCAACCGGATCACCGGAGCCACCGTGTCAGAGCTGCTCCTTAGGCCTGTTAGGTAGCTCTGGCATCTGCTCTGAGCTGTATTTATCCATGTCTTCTGGAGGGCACTCCAGATGTTCCTGTGCGGAACTTTGGAAACCAGACGGTGTATGAATCTTTCTTTTTCTTTTCTCTTTTTTCTTTTTCAGACAGAAGCCAAAACCATGCTCTGGTTTGATCTGCATTATTAACTGCTTATTTATTTATTTCCCCCCCCCAAAAAAAAAAAAAGAAAAAGAAAAAAAGGCCACTGCACACAGAAGCAGAGCACCCAGCCAACGTCGGAGCGAACGACCTTTCCAGACCTTTCCCTGACAGGCTTTCTCTGCTGCTGCGTTTGATCAGGACCTTCGCAGGCGCTCTGTGCTCAGTGATGAGGCCAGCAAGGTCCTTGGCCATCTGCTGTTTCCCACACAAGAGCACGGGAGACTGGGATTATGCTGATCTGCGTAATCCATTATTATTGCTCCGTGAGTCTGTGGGTGTTGTGCAGCTGAACTTCCCTGGAGTTTGAGCTTTCCATATTAAGTCCTATCACATGGGTGGGTGAGAGAGATATATCCCTGCAGCAGCAGAGGGGCTTGGGAAAGTCGTTTTTGTGGACTACCGTTCCCCAAATTCCTCAGCCGGGATGTGCTGCCTGAGGGATTCTGAGAGTTGTAGTCCACAAAAGGTGTTTTCCCAAGCTCTGAGTAGGGGGAGTGGAATTGTGGCTCCTCGTTTGTGCAAAAATAACTCCTCATACCATTTAGTCAGCAATGCTTCCATGTGAAGTTTTGGCATATCAGCCAGGTGTGTGCACACTGAGGTATTTATTGCATACGGCAAGCCAATTTCCTTTCTTTTCTTTTCTTTTTCTGCATCTCTTTTTGCCTTCCCAAGTCCTTTTGCAGCATAGAGTTACAACCTTGCCAAGAAATATACAGTGCATTTGGAATACTTCTGTGATGATGTATCTCAGCTGAGGAAGCACTTGGATTCTTCCAGAGGGGAGCAGCTGAGAGGGAATTAACCAGCCAGAGGGAGAGTGGCTGCTTGTTGATCTTTCAATGATAATACCGTAACTAAAATTAGCCATGCCAAAGTCCACTTGTCTAGCCAGCCTCTCCCTTTAACTTGTTGTTTGGTTTGTGCTGCCTGCAGATAAAAGAGAAATGAAATGGGCTGATGCAACCCAGGCAAGGTACAGTTTGCTTGGTGTATGCCTGAAAAGGTGGCCAGATTCAGATTGTGACCATTTTATCTTTTATTCATATTGGTTGTTGAAAATAATTACTGTGCACCATTTCTCCAGCAGACAAAAGTTTTTGCAAAGTGTGTGCTGAAATGCTGAGCACAAGTACTGTTTGGAGTTTGCAACCGTCCCAGAGAGAGGACTTCCAGTGCTTTGCTACAAGATGCATGCTCTTTGAAAACAGGTTCATATTTCATATTAGCAGTTGACAGACAACTGCTGTATGGCTGCCTGTTGGGGAAATATCTGAGATAAGATCTTGTGTGCAGCAGCGACCGGGTCTCAGGAGTGAGACATAAGATCTTCAAAATTTGCCCTTCTGGTAGAGTCTACTGAGTAAATACTCAAACCATTCCTATTCCATCTTCAGGTACCTGTGCCAAGCTAAGTTTGCACTGACATTTTCAAACACAACTGTACCCTTGAAGATCAATTATTGGAGATGTAATTTTTTGGACGACAAATCCCAGAGTCACTCAGTCAGCATAGCTAAACTTTGCTTTTAGGATCCCATGTCAGGACTCAGGAGCAAATCCCAAAAAAGAGTTTGGCTCATTTAATTCAGAGATTTCCCAAAATATATCCTCTTGTCTACTGCAGCTGACCCTAAACTGGGAGTTGGGCAGAATGTCCTCATTCCACAAGAGAGGAAGAACAGATGTTTCATCCTAAGCAGCAGCTATGCTGATTGCCCAGTGTTGAAGAGGGTCAAGATTTTCAAAGACTTCCTAGCTACCAAGAATGTCCTTGTCTGGCAGGTACAGCACAGGTTTAACCCTCTGCCATCCCACTTTCTCAGCTCCTTTATAATGTCCTGGGTTCTCTCTCTTCCTCCTGTTTTCCCACTTTATCTATGGCTTACGTCAATAGTTTGCACTCAATCAACTCAGCAGGAAAGAAGTGGGGAGGGGTGGAGTCTTGTCCTTCCTCAATTCAGTACATATATTCCAGGATTTCTCTGCTTAAGAGTAGTTTGGGGTATTCTTCCTTATTAATATGTTTTACCTCTTGATGTTTTAGCCACACCTTTCGACAACGTTGTAACTCAGACACACAGGTTTCATCTGTGAAAGGGTATGCAAGAATCCTTCCAGTCTAGGACCTCTCAAATAAATCCCATTGTATTTAAACCATATATGATTCTTGCAGAGTGTATTACAATTATTATGAATGGCGAATCCCACACACTGGTCATGTAAGAGGATCATGTCAAAAAGCCCAAACACAGGTGGAGTGCTTCTCATTTTTCAACCTCCTGCCTTAAAATGGGAATGGTTTTGCAGAGGTTCCCAAAACTCCCAACCCCATGTCAAGATTAGAAAGTGCATTGTGTTTTAATTACTTTAATGACTGAAATAAGAAGGCTTTGAGCAATTATGGCTTAATAGCCTTGTGCTAATTAGAATTTAATTTTAACATCTAACAAGCAAAGCCCGTTCTCCATCCCTCATTTTAAACCTGTGCATTTAATTCTGTTCCCTGGATACTGAGGTGGTTATTTGAATGCCCAGGGCTGACAAAGGAGCTTGTAATTTAACACAGCCCATTCTGGAGGCTCACAGCCGCAGAAGATGGGACCGAGGGACTGCCAAGCGCCAGTCTGCCCTTTGGCTAATGAAGTTTATACTACCTTATAAAATCTCTTGTAAAAATGGCTTGGAAACAGCACCTGTGCTCTAAAACTCAGTGACGCACTAAGTTGAAATTGCCATGGGGGGGGGCAGGTTCAGGGGAGACTGCTGCCAGGCAGACTGTCGCTATCAAGCAAAAGGCAAGGGGAATGAAATTTGCTTCTTGCTTTATTCCCCTCACTGGTGTTCTGATAAGGCAGCTTTTCTGCATCTGTCGTCTCTGATAGGAAGAACTGAACTCTTGCTCTCCTTCAGAACGCTACTCCTAAGACCCAAATTACTCTGAGTGATATTCAGCAGGCTAAACTCAAGTGTGTGTGTGTCGGGGGGCGGGGGGAGGAAGATTGCTTTGCTTTATTTTGCTTTCTTTGTCTTGTCTTGCCTTGCCTTGTTGTGTCTAGCCTTGCTTTACTTTGTCTTATGTTACATTGCCCTGTGTTGCCTTGCCTTGCCTTGCCTTGCTGTGTGTAGTCTTGGATTGCCTTGCCTAGCCTTGCTTTGTTGTGCCTAGCCTTGTCTTGCCTTGCCTTGCCTTGCTTTGCCATGCCCAGCCTTGCTTTGTCTAGCCGTGCTTTGCTGTGCTGAGCCATGCTTTGCCTTGCTTCGCTGTGTCTAACTCTGCTGCCTTGCTTTGCCTTGCCGGCTGTGTGTAGTCTTGGATTGCCTAGTCTTGCCTTGCCTTCCTTTGTGGTCCCCAGCCTCGCCTTGCCTTGCTTTGCCCAGCCTTGATCTGCATTGCTTTTGTGAAGTGCTTCCCTTTGGTTGGGTTGGTGGGGTTGGGGTTGGGGTAGTAAGCCCCGTGCAACACTTCACAGTTTCATTTGATGTCACTACTACAGAAATTGCTTTGGTTTAAGTCTCATTGCAAATGGAATACTTTGATTTCCATGCGCTCAGTAGAACTTGTCTAACTGTAGTACCTGAATGTTATTTTTCACACACCCCTGAGTCAAAGCATCACTATATCTGGAAACAAAACCACCTTATTAACACAATGCCTGACATTCAAATGCTGATATTTCACTTGCAGCTACCAAACCTGGTCTCTAATATCCGAATAGATCATTCATTTGGACCAAACTACATGCAAGTCCCTGGTGTGCTGCTTTAATCATTAGCTCTCTCTTCGACATTTTTTTCATTCAAATGAATAGATCAGTCTCCATGTTTTCCCTGTGAATCCATTAGAATTGTCAGCTGTCCCAAAGAATTTGCTATTGAATTATTGGGAAGTTTCCATCAAGTTGAACCTTATTCCATCAACCCACCCCATCCCTGAGGATAAGAGAAGCTCTTTGTGTTATACACCACGAATATATGACCAGTTGTTCTCATTGTTTTGTCGTTGGTCAGAACAATATAGCTTAGAATTAAAATGGGTAGGTTAAAAATATGATCAGATATCCCAGTTCTCACAGATATCTGTGAGAAGGATAAAGAAAGACCTAATTTCTGCAGCTTAACTTAGAAAACAATCACATTTTAGGAATATCAATTTATTTCCTATTGGGTGCGTGCCACTAGCTTCTAAAACACACCAACCCTCTTTTTCCAGTTGCTGTACTTCATTGTGAATCCTTGGAGAACTTTTCCCCCCTCTTCTGCTTCTATGATTAAATTCCATTGGCTTTCTGTACAAACTGGCAAAGTGTCAAATACCAAAAGCTACACAGGGAAAAAGACAGCCACTCTTCTGTTGCTGCTGAGCAGCAATGTTGCTAACAATTTCATTATGACTCAGCATATATCTGTAAGAATAAAATCCACACACATGTATGTATGCAATACAGACATTGTGGAAGTGCAAACTTGGCTATAAATTTATTTTTATTTCTTCAATTGCTTTCAGCTTCTTAAATGGCAAATGTCCAAAAGCACACTGCGGACTAAGAAAGAAGTGATCTCATGTTTCAAATATAATTTGGAAGGAGATCACTACTTTCTTGTAAGAAGGTATTTTAAGTCAGTTATAAGGATGATATTTAAATCCAGGGGCAGGGGCAGCTGGCCAGTTAGAGGGCTAGGAAAATTTTTGTGAGACATGACAAGCAGTGAATATTTCTATTATTTTATGTCCCAAGTAAGAACGTCTTTGCTAACCACAGGGTATCCTAATTTGGACTACAGTCCTAGTACACAGGCTTACCTGGGAGCAAACACCACAGGAAAAAAATTAGACATATGGAGCAATCTGGGGTTGTCACTGGTAAGTTCTGTTGCCTGGAATGAGATGACTTAGATCAGACATTGCTTGTTTGCCTTCCCTCAGCACCACTGCACAACCCTGGAAAAAGTTCAACCAAGGAAGGAAGGAAGGAAGAAAGGAAGGAAGGAAGGCAAGCAAGGAAGCAGGCAAGCAAGCAAGCAAGCAGGTAGACAGGCTCTGTCTTTCATTGGTTTGAGTTTGTAAAATACATGGATGTAATCCAGTCTGGGCTGCATCGACAGGTGTATTGTGTCTAGATAAAGGAAAATGATAGTACCACTCTATTCTGTTTTGGTCAGGCCCCACCTGTACTATTGTGTCCAGTTCTGGGCACCAGAAAGGATATTGACAAGCTGAAACATGTCCAGAGGAGGGCAACCAAAACGTAGAAGGCCTGGAAACCATGCCCTATGAGGAGACACTTTGGGAGCTGGGTATGTTTAGCCTGGAGAAGAGAAGGTTAAGAGACAACATGATAGCTATGTTTAAATATTTGAAGGGATGTCATATGGAGGATGGAACAAGCCTATTTTCTGCTTCTCCAGAGACTAGGACATGGAGCAATGGCTTCAAACTTCAAGAACAGAAATTCCATCTAAATATTAGGAAGAACTTTCTGAGAGTAAGAGCAGTTTGACAGTGGAATGTGCTGCTTCAGAGTGTGGTGACATCTCCTTCTTTGGAGTTTTTTAAACAGAGGCTGGATGGCCATCTGTTGGGAATGCTTTGATGGTGTATTCCTGCATGACAGGAGGTTGGACTCAATGGCCCCTGTGGTCTCTTCCAGCTCTATGATTCTATGATTTTATGAAGTATTTTTGCTCAAAAGCCAGCATGGTGTAGTGGTTTCAGTTTTGGACTAAGACACTGGGAAACCAGAGTTGGAATCTCTGCTCAGCCATGGAAACCCACTGAGCGATCTTGACCAAGTTGTACTCCGTTGGCCTAAGAGGAAGGCAGTGGCAAACCCACTATGAATAAATCCTGTCCATAAAACTGTAGGATAGGGCACTGTAAGTCAGAATCAGCTTGAAGATGCAGAAGAATAACAACAAATTATTATACAAATATATATCCCCAAATTTTAGTGCTGCAAAAATATGTGTGTATTCACTGGCCCAGTACGAAACCATGACAGAAAAGCTCAAGCCCCAAGGCTCTTCTCTCATGTACACAAACACTGTCCCTCCCCATGTTCCCCACTTGTCTTTGGGCTCTAGACCTGAAGCACCATGACCTTCTTTTCTTTTTTCTTTTTTCTTTTCTTATCTTTTCTTTTCTTTCCCTTCCCTTAACTTCTAGCTTTGTCAATATTGACTTATACTAATCACACAGAGAGAGAGAGAGAGAGAGAGAGAGTCCTTGAACTAGCAAATGCATCTCTTTAAGGAATCAAGCATTTTTGTTGCACTAGGTCATGCAGTCTTCTCCACAGCAGAGTTGATAGCTAAAGCTATATATACTCACGGGAGAAGAATGTACTTGCTATGTTTTTTCTTTTGATGGCTTGCTAATTGTTGGAAAGATCCTTTTAAATGCGCCGTTTTTCTTAAGGTTCACAGATTTTGTGCATTGATAGGGCATAATGAGTACTAGGGTGTGCACTCTGTGATTCTTGCTTTCACTGTGTTGCCTCCGGGATAGAAGTGCAGGATGGCCGCGTACACCTTTAGAGTTTTCTAGTGGTAGCACCATCTCAGCACACCCTTCCTGCATTGTTGGCTATAGCTATAGAGTGGTGTGTTATATAGAGGACTAGTACAAAAAAATTATTGAGGTGAAAGCACAATTCAACAAGAGTCTTCCTTCATCCCTTGTAAAAAGCTTACAATAATAACAGCCAAATGCTTCTACCTGAGGCTTTATACCTAATGGTAGAGCTGGCCCTGGAAGACAGCTTTCAGGAAGGATGAGACCCACACAGCAATTTCCATTCAGTGTATGGGAAGTGTGCTGCTTGAGATGATTCCCCCCCTAAGCTCTGGAGGGAAAACACACAGCTGGCATAGCTTCACTGGAACTGTCAGCTCTGACAGCGGTATTGCTTGCAGACATAATTATAATTTTTTTATAGCACTACTCCCAAGATCTGCCTGACCAGTATGGCTACTGACTGGGGAATTCTCAGTGAAAGCGGTATAGGAGCTACACAAAACCCAGAAATTCTGTGTTTTGGTCCTGTTCCTTAGCATGGCTACCTTAAGTCATATGAAGCCTATAAGTGCTCTCCTGTCCATATTTATTCAGATGAACATTCTTCCAAGTGCAGCAAGGCTTTCATAGAAGAAAGTGCTTATAGATGGACCACATAGTTATCATTCTTTGGGGTTCCTGTTCAAGTAAGTAACTGCATATGACTTTATATCTCCTGAGGTTAAAGGAGGTGATCCCCAAAATAGGATGCCCCTACACCAGAGCTGAGGGAAGCTGGGCCTGTGACCTTCCAGACATTGTTGGACTCTTTTCCTCCAACCTTCACCACCTTGCACAGTGCTGCCCCATGATGGGATTAGTAATTGGAGGGCCCACAGGTTTCCCCCACCTCTGTGTAACACTGCAGAAATCCCACAGTTCCACCTGGGTTTCCGTGCTTAGTTGTGTGCTGGGAGAAGGTTGGGATATAAAAGGAAGGAAAGAAGGAAGAAAGAGAGGGAGGGACAATGGGAGAGAAAACCTAGAAAACTGAACAAGGCTGTGCACAGTGTTCTGTATTTATTGGGGCCTGGCTGGCCCACTAATTGATTAAGTAATCATCCCATCTTTCTCCCAGTGTGGGATGCCAAGTGTGGAAGAGCAGGGCGGCCAGACTGCAGGGTTGCTATCTCATGCTATGCAGGTAGCCAGAGTCGTGGTGGTGCAAATGAACAGTCAGTGTCCAGCCCAGAGCTACAGTCAGGCTCATGTTCTGCCTTTTCTGCTGCATGTGGTGCTGCTCTCTGACTCGGTGTGCTATCAAGGTGAAACCATATCAAGAGTCTGTAGGTTACGTGTACCATGGCAATGGAAAATTTGGACTTAACTTCTGGCGTGATTGCCAAAAAGGTCATCTGCCACCGGGACAGAAGTTCAGGGTGCAAGACTAACACAGCTGCCTAACGCAAAGATTTCTCTTAGAATTGGGATGGAAAGAGAAGCAAGGACATGCTTTGGATCTGTTGCTTTCTAACCACATGAGTTTAGCCCCATCCACATTATCATCCTCAAAGGCCCCTCCCTAAACTGTAAACTCCAGGATTGCATAGGATGTTGAAAGTGGAATAATACCATTATAACAGTCTAGTGTGGAAATAGCCCTTGGTTCATTTTTCTCCTGCATAGTAGGAAGAGCATACTCAGAGCATGTATGTTTGTTCCTGTTTCCATCAATACTCAGCTCCATGGAAGATCTGTCTCCAGTGAAAAGTATTTGACGTGATACCAGATAATATGATTACAGACATATACACATGTGTGTGCAAATACTCATAGTGCATGCAAATACACATACTCATAGTCATACTATTGACATCATGGTACCTGCAAGGCATAACTCTATGCTTAAAGGCAGGTGCAGTAGTCTTATTTGTTTGTGTGCCTTCAAGTCATTTTGGACTTACAGCAATCCTAAGGCAAGCCTACCGTAGGGTTTTCTGGGGCTGAGAGTGTGTGACACGCCCAAAGTCACACAGTTGGTTTCAATAGCCAAGCAGGGAATCGACCTCTGGTCTCCAGGGTTGTAGTTCAACACTCAGACCACTACACCACGCTGGCTCTCAGTCTACAGAATGGCTTTTGCTCTGCAGAGTGGCCCATGAACACAGCTTGGGAGTGATGTGTCAAAACAACTGGTTATTTGCCATTATTTTCCTTATCACAATGGTATATATAACTAAATTCTATTATGATTGCAACATAATAGGGGATAACTTCATTCCTTTTGAACAGTAATTTTAGTTACTTTTATACTAGCCTCTGCGGGTGTTCATGTTGCTGCTTTGTGCTCAGTTGTGAATGATGTATCATAGGCTATGTCCGCACTAGCCTGTTATAGCGCTATGATTTCACTTTCAACATCCTATGGAATCCTGGGGTTTGCAGTTTCGGGAGGGGCCGCGATAGCTTAGAGCATTTAGACATTATTTTAAAGATAAGCAAAGCATGGTGTAGTGGTTTGAGCATTGGCCTATGGCTGTGGAGACCAGTGTTCCAATCCCCAATCAGCCAAGGAAACCCTCTGACTGACCTTGGGCAGGACACACTCTCTCAGATTCAGAGGAAGGAAATGGCAAACCCCTTCTGAATGAATCTTGCCAAGAAAACCCCATGGCCATTTCTACACTACACTGTTATAGTGGTATTATTACACTTTCAAGAGCCTGTGGAATTCTGTGGTTTGTAGTTTACAGACACCAAATGTCGAGGGATGATAGGAGTTTCAGCCCCACAGAAAACGCAGCAGAAAAGCCAGAGCACAGCTAGCCAACAGCAGCAACCTTGTTCCCCAATAAGGCTACTCACACACAGGAGTTTCTTCCAAAACAGGAGGCACTTTATCTTGCAGCAAAGTTCCATTGTATACTAAACATAGGACAGACGAACAGAGGCTTGCGCCAGACACCAGGTTTCGTCAACAGACAGGGAGCCCTGGTGGCACAGTGGTTAAATGCCAGGACTGCAAGCCACAAGGTTGTAAGTTTGATCCTGCCCGGCTCCAAGGTTGACTCAACCTTCCATCCTTTCACAGGTCGGTAAAATGGTACCCAGCTTGTTGGGGGCATGTATAGAAATACATGCTATTTGTAAGATGTTCGCCGCCTCGATCCATATGGAGAGGCGGGATACAAATAAATAAATAAATAAAAATTGTAGACTGGGGATTGCTTTCTTATATACCTATCTCCGGCCAATCAGATAAGGGTTTGCGCACCTCCTTTTACCTTCTGCACACGACCCCAGTTCCTTACGCAGCCTTGCAATCACCCACAGCTGTGGCATGATGCTACACGTTTGCAGTGGGCTGATCACTTTCCAGGGTTCCCTGCCTGGAATCCCTGACACCAAAGAGCTCTCTGGCTGAGAATCTTAAATGCCCCTCCCTGAACTGCAAATCCCAGGATTCCATAGGAGGTTGAAAGTGGAATAATAGCACTACAACGGTGTAGTGCGGAAAGGCCCCATGATAGGTTTGCTTTAGGGTCACTACGAGGCACACAACAACAAACAGTGAAAGGGGTTTTATTTGGAAATTATAATTGAAACATTGTGTGTGTGTGATACAATGAACTAGAAGAGAAACTAAATTGCTTTTTTGAAAAAAAATCCAAATTCTTTTTATGAGGAGAAACCAGAGTCTGGGTTGTGGTTAATTTATTGTTCTCCATTTACTTGATAATTACCTTCCCTGGGTTTCAAGGTCTCCTGTCAAGTCCAGTATGAACAGGTTGCTTACCTGTAACTGTGGTTCTTCGAGTGGTCATCTGTGCCATCATACACTAGGAGCTTTAGCGCCTGCGCGGTAGTGTTCGGAAACTTCTAGAGCTTGTTCGCTTGGCGGGAACCCCTCCCCCACGCCGGTACTGCGCATGCTCCTCCCGCCGAGCAACGGTCTCTCCTCAGTTCTGTCGTCCGCCGTAGAACCTACAGGGACCTGAGAAAGAGGGGAGGAAGGGCGGGTGTGTATGATGGCACAGATGACCACTCGAAGAACCACAGTTACAGGTAAGCAACCTGTTCTTCTTCTTCGTGGTCTCTGTGCCTTCATACACTAGGAGACTGTGTAGCTTACCGGTCGGACGGCGGGTCAGGTCCTACAGCACGGAAGCCAACACCTCACGTCCAAACCGGGCATCTCTGCGCGACCGGCAGTCGAGCCTGTAGTGGCGCACGAAGGTCGATGGTTGGGACCAGGTCGCCACACGGCAGAGTTCATGCAGGTCAACTCCTCGCAGGAGGGCCGCAGAAGTAGCCACCGCTCTGGTGGAGTGGGCTCGAAGCAGGACTGGCGGAGGCTTCCTCGCGAGCTCATACGCCAGTTGAATAGTCCGTACCACCCACTTGGAGAAGCGCTGGGTGGACACTTTAAGGCCCTTCCGACGTCGCCCATAGCAAACGAAGAGATGCGGCGTCTGTCGGAAGGAAGCAGTCCTGTCCATGTAGAAGGCCACGGCTCGACGCACGTCCAGGGAGTGGAGGGACCGCTCCAACGGTGTCGTCGGGTTCGGGAAGAAGGCAGGCAGGATGATGTCCTGGTTGAGATGGAAACTGGACACCACCTTAGGCAGGAACGAGATGTCAGGTCTCAGGACCACCTTGTCTCTGTGGAAGACCGTGAAGGGCTCATCGGATCGAAGAGCTGTGATCTCACCCGCTCGCCTCGCTGAGGTCACCGCTACCAAGAAGGCAGTTTTCATGTCAGGAGCCTATCATCCGAGGTCGCCATCGGCTCGAAGGGCGGCTTTGTCAGCTACGAGAGCACCAGCGAGAGGGACCATGGCGGTAGCGGCGGCGATACTGGCGGGTAGAGATGATGAAGTCCTTTCAGGAACCGCTTAACGGTATCGTTCCTGAAGAAGGCCGAGGCAGCCGACCGTGGCGGTTGGTATGCCACGATCGCGGAGAGATACACCTTCAGGGATGGAAACGCCAGCCCCTGTTGCCGGAGGTGCAGGAGGAAATGCAGGACGGTAGAGAGCCCCGCGGGCGATACCGGCTCACTCCTCTCGTTAGCGAAGGTCAGGAAGTGTCACCATTTATATTGATAGTTGCGACGGGTGGATTCCTTCCTGGCCGCGACGAGGACGGTACCGAGCACGGGATCGTCTAGTGCGATATCCTCCAGGCATGGAGGGCCAGGCGTGGCAGGTCCGGATGGAGGACTCGGCCGCCGGAGTGGGAGAGCAGGTCCGGTGTCGGTGGCAACCGGAGCAGGTCGTCTCGTGCGGCTTGTAGCAGAGGTGCGAACCAATGTTGCCTCGGCCAGTACGGGGCTACCAGGATCGCGTCGGCTCGGTCGGCGAGGATCTTCGATATCGTCCGGCCGAGCAGCGGGAACGGCGGGAACGCGTAGAGGAGTTCCCCGGTCCACGGAAACTGGAAAGCGTCCCCGATGGAGGCACGATCGTGGCCCGCTCTGGAACAGAATCGGCGACACTTCGCGTTTTCCCTGGTCGCGAAGAGGTCGATCGATGGTTCGCCCCAGCGGTCCCGAATCAGTCTGAACGCCTCTCCGGAGAGAGACCATTCGTGATGGGATGAGGTGTCCCTGCTGAGGGCGTCTGCCGTGGTGTTCTCCTGCCCGGCCAGGTGAACTGCCACGGGATGCGTATGCAGGCGAATGCACCATTCCCACAAGTCGAGTGCAATGTTGAGCAGGGTTGTGGAGTGAGTCCCTCCTTGTCTGTTGATGTAACAGACGGCGGTGGTATTGTCTGTCAGAACCAGGACCGTCCGCCCCGCTACGACGTGGCGGAACGCCCGTAGCGCTTTCCAGACGGCGAGCAGCTCCAGCGCGTTGATATGGAGAGCGGTCTCGTCGTCGGTCCATCTGTCGCGGACTCTGAGATCGCCGCAGTGGGCACCCCATCCATACAGGGAGGCGTCGGTCGTTACCGTCACCTTCGGTGTCGGCTGTTGGAAAGGCATCCCTGACATGAGATTGCGTCGCGACTGCCACCATCGGAGGGATGAGCGGACGTCTTCCGGCAGCTGCAGTCGGAGTGTCTGTTCGTCTCGCAGGGGGTCGAATATGCGGACGAACCAGTGTTGAAGAGGTCTCGCTCTCAGCCTGGCGAGATATGTCACAGCGGTCGTCACAGCCATGTAGCCCAAGAGCTGCTGGACGCTTCTCGCAGATAACGTCGGGGCCGTACGAGCGTGAGCGGCGGCCCGGATCAGGGTTTGGGCTCGAGACTCTGGTAGGTACGCCCTGGCGGAGGTCGAGTCGAGCGTCGCCCCGATGAAGTCCAAGATCCTCGCCGGCTCGAGGTGGGACTTCTTCGGATTCACCCGTAGACCAAGGCGGGTCAGGAGTGACAACGTCATGTGGACGTCATGGTAAAGTCTCTGTTTGCAGGACGCCACCAACAGCCAATCGTCGAGGTAAGGGAAGACAGAAGCACCCTTCGTCCGCAGGAAGGATACCACCGGGGCCATGCACTTGGTGAAGACCCTTGGGGCAGTCGAGAGTCCTAACGGCAGCACCTTGTACTGGTAACAGGTGTCGTCGACCGTGAAGCGGAGGTACCGTCTGTGCTGCGGGCGAATGGCGATATGGAAGTATGCGTCTCGGAGATCGATGGAGGCGAACCAGTCCCCTCGATGTAGGAAGGGCAGGATCGACGGTATCGTGACCATCTTGAACCTTTTGGGGCGGATGTAGTAGTTCACCCCTCTGAGGTCTAGGATCGGCCGGAGGGTACCATCGGCTTTCGGTACCGTGAAGTACCTGGGTATTGGTAGGTCCTGCCAGGCACGTCAAAACCGAGACTTTGTCTCGGAGGAGGACTTCTTGGACGAAGCCGGGCGTCGTCTAATCGTGCGTCTGGCCGATGAGCCGGAGGATGGTCTCGACTGTCCAGACTGGGCCGAACGCTGGAACGACGAGGTGGAAGATCGTCGCCAGGATGGGCGGAAGGTGGAGGCCCTGCGGGCTTGCGTGGCCGGCTGTAGCCCGATCTTCTTGGCGGTCAGCCTCGCCTTAACGAGATTGTCCAAAGCTTCGTCGGTGGACGAATTGAATAGGCCCTCACCGTCGAAGGGGAGATCTTCAATCCTCCTTCTGGTGTCCTCCTGGATGTCGGCCAGCCACAGCCAAGCATGGCGGCGCAGGCCGATGGATCCCGCCATGACCCGGGAGGCAATCTCCACTGCGTGCCTGGAGGAGGCCATCTGCTGCCGAGCGATGGAGATGGCCTCGTTGAAGATCACGGAGGAGGCTTGGCGGATGTCCTCCGGTACCGCCTCCATCGCCGGTTGCAGGCGATCGAGCACCTTTTTCAGGTATGCCGCGAGGCAAGCCTGAGTGTTGGACAGCCTGATCTGCAAGGAGGCGGCGGAATAGAACCTTCTTGCATAGGCGTCCAACTTCCTGCCCTCTTTGTCCGGCGGGGTGGTGTGTTGCCTGCCGGAGCCTTTCGTCTGTGCCGACTCGACCACCACAGAGTTCGGTGCAGGGTGATTAAAGAGATAAACGGCGTTATCCTTCTGCACCCTGTAGAGGTGTTCCAGCCGCTGCGGTATCGGCTGAGCCGAGGCCGGCCTATCCCAGGCGGCCTTCACCAGTCTGGATACCCGGGGCAGGAGAGGCAGCGGGGCCGTGGCAGGTTGCTTCCCTTCAAAGACGGAGAAGACTGGATCGTCGTCCTCCGGCTCCGCATCGGCGATCTTCAGGCCGAGGGTAGTAGCCATGCGGAGCAGCATCGCAGAGAACTGGTGGACGTCCTCTGGAGCAGAATCTGGGATCGGGTTCCCGAATCCCAGCGGAGGAGACTCCTGGGAGGCCACCTCAGACACCTCTGATTCCGCACTCGAGTCGTACGACTCTGAGGTCGGTGAGTCCTCTCGCCGCTCGCTTTCCGGCTCCTTCGCAGTCGCCACAGGTGTTGCCTTCCTAGGCTTCTCTGCAGCCGGGGCGGTGGTAGTAGCAGCATCCCGCTTGGGCTGGCTGACCACTGACTTCACCTTCTTAGTGGTGACAGGGGTAGTCTGGCAGGCTGACGTCGTCGTAGCCCGCTCAGTCACCACCGACTCCGTAGGGCGCGTCGCCGTTGCCGTGACCCTAGGAGGTGGCGATATCGCCCGATACCGAGGTGAAGGCTCCCTCGCCCTATGATATCGAGGAGAGGGAGAGCGGCTGAAGGAGCGGCGGTCCGACGGAGATCGGCTTCGGTGTCGACGGTACCGAGCCTCGTCCCCTCTAGGCGAGCGCGATTCGCGCTGTCGACGAGGTGACCGGGACCTCTGGAAGGTCTCCCAGCGACTCGGGCCACGATGGTACCGATCCCGGTACGATGGCGAATGTGACCGATAAGAGGCCGGGCGCTCTCTCCATTCAGATTCCCTCGCGTACCTGGCCACGTAGGACGCCGAGGTGTATCTGGAGGCAGACGAGCGAGGTTGTTCCTCTCTAGTCTCCCTAGGAGGCGGCGAGGCCACCGGACGCTCGGAAGAGCGGGACCGGGACCGGAAGGAGGTCGAACGCCGCTCCGGAGAAGCAGAGGGCTCTCTCTGCTGCAGGTCGGCCGACCTGCGACGGCTAGGAGGGCGGTGGCGCTCCTCCACCAGGGTTGGAGGGTCTGCCACAGGCGAGTCCGGGCGCTGTTGGGGAACGTCCTCGATCTCATCATCCGAGAGATCGACGGACTCGCCTCGCCCTTTGGAAGGCTGCTGAGTAGGAGGAGGAGTAGGAGGTTGAACGTCCCCAGCCGGGGAGCGCTTCTTCTCCTTCTTCTTCTTCTTCTTCTCCTTCTCCTTGCCCTTGCCTCCGTCCGGAGCAGGGCGCTTTTTAGCAGGCGTCTCCGTCAGGGGAGCCTCAGCCTTCCTCGCCGTCGAGGATCCTTTCGCTGACTTGGCAGTCGCCGACAGCTTCGGGATCCTCGGTAACGCCGAGATCGGCGTTTTCGCCAGTACCGAGCCCGATACCGACGAGGTGGACGGAACGGCAGCCGCCGATACCGTCGATGGCGTGGTCGTCTTCTTGTCGGCCATCTTGGAAGTGGAGGTCTCGTCTATCGCCCGCAGAGACTGTTCCCAACAATAAGACTTAAGTCTCGCGGACCGGTTGCGGAGAGTTTGGGGAGTAAAATCCCGGCAAATTGGGCAAGTCCGAATGTTGTGGGACTCACCCAAACAGAAAAGACACTCCTTGTGGCCGTCGTTGAGGGCAACTTTGCGCCCGCAGGACACACACTTCTTGAAGAGCGTGGACATAAGACGAAGAACGCCAAACTGCGAAATCCGAAAAGACCAAAAGCCGAAGGGGGAGTCCGAAAGAGAGGTCAGAGACAGTCCAAAAGTCCGTAAAACCGTGAAAACAGCAAGCCAAGCACAAAAGTGAGAGGAACAAACCAAAGAACCTTCCGTACGCGACGGCGGACGAGAAAGAACTGAGGAGAGACCATTGCTCGGCGGGAGGAGCATGCGCAGTACCGGCGTGGGGGAGGGGTTCCCGCCAAGCGAACAAGCTCTAGAAGTTTCCGAACGCTACCGCGCAGGCGCTAAAGCTCCTAGTGTATGAAGGCACAGAGACCACGAAGAAGAAGTTGAATTCTGTCTATCCCACATGAAGTTCCCTAAACAAATATTGTATCCATTTGGCTCTTTAAGTTTGTCTCTCCCCTTGTGTTGAGTTTTATTGCAATAACAGTTGGTTTTATTTCATACAGCTACTTGAGGGGCTAGGAACGTACAGTTTAATAAACTCCTGTGTTCACTGGCCTTATCAGATACTTCTATTAATTCAATGAGTATGTCTACTTTTAATATAGGAACATGTGCTTTCCAGGAATTGCAATATCCTTATTAATATAAAGCAGCAGCTGTCTGTTGGACTGACGTAACGTATAGGCTAGCTCAAACTGAAGTGGATCCCATGTATTTCTATATGCTACTGGTGTAAAACAACAGGGCTGATCTCTGAATCACAGGGAAAGTCTCCTCTCACTGCCAGAAATACCCAAGAACCAGTCCATATCTGATTCGATATGCTCCCATTATGAACCTGACAGCACAGCCTATCAGGATGGGCAGTACTGTTTCATCTATCAGGCCAACAATGGTATGTGCCACTAGAACATGGGTCCCATTCACACTGCGCAGTAGCAATAGCAAAAGCAGTTACATTTCTATACCGCTTATCAGTGCTAAGCACTCTCTAAGCGGTTTACATGTGTTTAGCTAATTGCCCCCAACAAGCTGGGTACTCATTTTACCAACCTATGGAAGAATGGAACGCTGAGTCAACTTGGAGCCCTGCAGGATCGAACTTACAACATTGTGGCTGCAGTACCGGCATTTAACCATTGCATCACCAGGGCTCAGTAAGTGCTGTATTCCTCTTCAACTATCACAGCAACAGCTTATGGGATTATGAGCCACTAGAGCGCTCTAGCTGAGAAGTCTAAATGCCTATCTTTCCCTAAACAGCAAAGCTCAGGGTTCCATTGGAGGTTGCCATGGCAGATAAAGTGGAAGGCAGAGCTCCAACTGTGTAGCGTGAAAGGGCTCCAGGTCTCAAATGCTGAACAGCCAATGGGAGCTGTTGAAATGGGGCTAGCGAAGCCCTTAGCACTGTTTCTTTCTGGGGTGATGCCAAAAAAATAGCACAGTACAGGCCAGGTGCATTTGGGGAAGGCATTAATATGTTCAGTGGGTTAGATTTTGGAAAGACATATTTTACATGAACATTCCTGCTATCATGTTCTGCTTGGTCAGACCTCACCTGGAATACTGTGTCCAATTCTGGGCACCTCATTTCAAGGAGGAGATTGACAAGCTGGAGTGTGTCCAGAGGAGGGTGACCAAAATGGTGAAGGGTATGGAAGCCATGCCCTCTGAGGAGTGGCTTAGGGAGCTGGGTATGTTTAGTCTGCAGAAGAGAAGGCTAAGAGGGGACATGATAGCCATGTTTCAATATTTGAAAGGATGTCATGTTGAGGAGGGAGCGGACTTGTTTTCTGCTGCTCCAGAGACTAGGACAAGGAGCAATGGATTCAAGCTGCAGGAAAGGAGATTGCACCTGAACCCCAGGAAGAACTTCTTGATGGTCAGAGCTGTTCAGCAGTGGAATATGGTGCCTCGGAGTGTGGTGCAGTCTCTTTCTTTGGAGGTTTTCAAGCAGAGAGTGGATGGCCATCTGTCAGGAATGCTTTGATGGTGTGTTCCTGAATGGCAGGGGGTTGGACTGGATGGCCCCTGTGGTCTCTTCTAACTCTATGATTCTATGATTCTATCTATGCCTCATCAATATTTTGGGAGCTATCTCATTTTAGCATAAAAAATATTGGTAAATGAGTTTATGTAGATGGTTTAATCTCTCATCAGCCAGTTGGGGCTCATTTTAACACTCACATACATTGCAAACTCACATACATTGCAAAGAAAGGAGACACCATATATAGAGATTTTTTTAAAAGACAGCCAAGCATCATACATGCACTGATAGGGCTCCTAGAGAGGTGAATATAATCTGTCATTGTACCCCACTAGAAAGTGTTCCACTTTCTTAAGAAGGGCTGTGACTTTTCTCCTCAGGGAGCTGTAGTAGAGTTTGCTGGATTATTATCCAGTGGAGTGGAGCTAAAAAGGCCTGAGGCAAAGCTTAAGCCAGGGCTGACTCTACACTTAAGCAGAGTAGGGCAGGAGACAGATCCTGGAAAGCAGGGAAAGCAGCTACAGACTTCTGGAGGGAGGAGTGGAGTGTGCTTGGATAATATACCTAATACAGTTGTGGATATGGGCTTATCAGGGTTCAGGTGTGATCTGTGCTGAGAGACTTGAATGAAATTTCTAATTTGGCCTCCTACTGCTTCAGTTAAGCTAAAGAACGGATAAACAGAATAGATCTGTTAGCGAAAGAATGTATAACTAGACTCTTGAATAGCAACCCCTAATTTTCTTCTTGAAAGAAGCAACAAGTAATTCTAACAATATTCTTCCTGCTGAGGATAGGTCTTCAAAAACTGTGTATTTTTCATCCTATTTACAATTCAGAACTAGCTCTTTGCAAAACCTACCTGTTTAAAAAGCAGCATTTTCCGTGCAGATTTTTTAATTTTAAAAAGCTGTTTTCTATATAAGTGAATCATGTGTCAATTTTGTGCAGAGTAAGTCCCAAACTTGGAAGATTCTTGCCAGTTCAGGAGTCATCTCATGAGGGTTTCTCAACCACCCTCCCCAGATGTTTTTGACCATTTTTTAAAAAAATTCTTTCTATCCCTACTCTTGAATAACTCATAAAAGGTGCTTCTAATATGCGAATGACTGAAGCTTTAAAACAAAACAGTGTGGAAACCAGAGACTGCAAACAATGATCACAAGCTGTATTCTCACAAAGTGGATGTTGTAGGAAAGTACCCAGACTGTGTTGATAAGGCCTGGCCATCTCAAGTTCAAGTTTTGGAGAAAGATGGGTATAAACAAATGGCAGAATCTTATATGAGCATTGTGTACTATGCAGTACTGTAATAACCTTGCCATTACTGCACTACACTGTTATAGTGCTATTATTCTACTTCCAGCATCCTGTAGAGTTCTGGGGTTTGTAGTTTACTGAAGCCGAAGGGCTCTCTGGCTGAGAATTCTAAAGGCCCCTCCCTAAACTGCAAGTCCCAGGATTCCACAGGATGTTGAAAGTGGAATAATAGCGCTAGAACAGTGTAGTGGGGAAACAGCCATTGTAAATTCCAGTGTGACCCATCCAACCTCACTTACCAGGAAGCAACTGCTAGGATTGACAGGGGACTGTTCCCATCAACCGAGAAGCAGCTGCCAGATGATCCCACCCCCTCCTGTGAGTGATTGCTGGTGCGATAAGCAGAAAAAGGACCCTTGTTGGAAATTCCTCTTGCACCAGAGATCACCACGTATGGGTGGAACGTTAGGCAGCTGCTTCCCAGTTGGTAGGGGAATAGACCTGTTGATCTCAGCGGCTGCATACTGGTAAGTGAGGGTTACAGGGCTTTCACGGTCCCTTTTGGGGGCCCTGTAGGGACTGATAATATGTAGCAGTTGTGAATGCAGAACTGTAGGTAAGTTATTCACAAGTGCCCAACAGGATTCCATCCAAAGATTATAATAAATAACAAAATGATTGACGATGACGACGATGATGCATGGAATAAGTTCTAAAATTATTGTTCCAGCACCACTAAAGCCTATGGGGCATGACTTATTTCATCCAAATTTTCACATGTATTTTCAATTTTTAGAAAAACTGCTTGCGAATAGCCCTGTTTTAAGTATTAAATGGTTCAATATGCTTTAAAATTATTTATCAATTATTTAACCATGTTTCAAACGGTTAAAGTTGATTTTATTGTACATTGCCCTGAGATCCTCGTATGTAGGGCAGGATAAAATAAGAAACTAAACTAAACTGAAATAATAAACTAAAACAGCTCTTCCACTGTTTTCCTCCCCCACAGCTTGGCCAGCAAAGCAGATGGTGGGGAATGCTGGAAGTTTATTGGCATCATTTATTTGATTTACATCCTGCCTTTCTCCCAAAATGGGACTCAAAGTGACCATTCCCATGCAAAGAAGTAAGGTGAAAAGCATCTTTTCTGCCTGTATTTGTTCTGTGCTTGTCTGCTTGGATACCCTAAAGGCACCAGATCCAACAAATACCAGGCGCTGTAGGCTATATTTCAGAGGAAGGAACTAGCAAAACTGCCTCTGAGCATTCATTGCCTAAGAAAACCCTGTGAAATTCATGAGGTCACCATAAGCCAACAGACAACTGGAAGGCACATGCATGCACATTTGCTCTGTAGCTGAATTGGTCACTATGTGCACTTCATCTATCAGAATACAAGTCTTTGCTGCTGGTGATTCTTTTTTTCAGATCAGAGTGCCATGCTGAGCAGGAAGCATAGCTGCTGTTTTGTTAATATTCACCGTACTCTTAGTGCCCTGATGAAATGCTGCATCAGCAGGTTTCCCCTCAAACCATTTCATTTGGTTTTAGATACGGAATCAACAAGAAGTCTCATCCTAGGATGAGGCAGTTCTTCGGCTTCCACTCCAACCTGTAGAACCCAGTGAAGCACAAAATAAGACCCCTTATCGCATCACAGCAACCTAATTCATAGCATATTGAACAAACTGTTTCAATATCAGTTCCAGGTAACTGTAATCTTTTTTCCTCTTTTGTGTCGCAGATCCTTTTTTTTCGGGTGGTGGGATAAATGCTTATTAGAAACAAAGTTAGGGAAAGCAGAAACAACTTATTCCATATCTTTCACCCCTTCAACAGTTTACAACATTGTTAAATATAATACACCGTGCTTTAGCAAAGTATACAGGGCTGTTCTTTTCTATGATAGTGCTCTCATAAAAGTGAAATTCTGGATTCAGGTCCTAGGTTGTGAGTATTGGACTGCACATGGGTTCTCTTTTAAGCATTAGAGGAAATGTATGTCTGGAAATATGTTGGTATAAATTCAGAAGATTACTTATGTTTAAGCCAGGAGGTTCTAGATTATTTTAGACCCTCACGACAGCCATAAATTGTCCTTCTGTGCCTTTAAACCTCTGCAATCCTTTGCAGCTATAAAGTAACAGCTATTTGAATCTTGAATGACAATTATGAAATGCTGAATCAGTTAAATTAGCCTGAACCATGCAGCGTGCAGTACCACATTGATTACTCTCATATATTGCGATTTTCTCAGAGAAGATCTAAAACTGCAGATTCATTATCACTTGTAATCAACAGACAGAATGATAGGAACAGCCATCAAACCAACCTGTCCTGAAAATCAAGCAAGCAAGGAGCTGAAAAAATAATATTATATATAAAACTCTATCAGGACTTGTTCTGGAGCATGCAGTTATTCATGTGTAGGTGGGTAAGTAGAGCGATTAAATAAATCTGAGCATAATAGCTAATCCATGCTTTGTGATTTGAAAAATATATTTTATATATTTAAAAAAGTGATCAGAAACTCCTACTCTTGCAGACAATGGCAATTTCCTCACTAGACTGTTACAGTGCTATTATTTCACTTTCAATATCCTATGGAATCCTGGGGTTTGCAGTTTAGGGAAGGGCCTCAAAGGTAATATTTGAGTAGGACTTGCTGTGGGGAACATTTTCCCCTGACACTTTTAAAAGATATTCATCGGCTAGCAGTTTGCTTACAGGCACAATTAAGTTTCTTGGCTTTATCTTATAAAGCCCTGTTGGTTTAGAACCATAATTTCTGAAGAATCTCCTTCTTCTAGCAGAGGCTTGATGGCCATCTGTCGGGATTGATTTGAGGGTGTTCCTGCATGGCAGGGGGTTGGACTGGATGGCCTGTGTGGTCTCTTCCAACTCTGAATTTCTATGATTCTATGATTCTAAATGAAGATTGTCTTGGGAATGGCATTGGCATCTTAGCTCCTTCTTAGGTTCCCCATCTTCAGAGGTGAGTTACTGCAGAGAGCAGTTCTCTGACCTTCCAACCCCACCTCCACCCACACATACACACATATCCAAGTTGCCTGGCATCCATCATTAGATGGTTTTTCCAAGGTTTCAAACTCAGCCATCAAAAACAGCACTTGAAGTAACTGCTTGTTGTCTCTGTTTCTTTTTTTCCCCTGGTTTAAAACAAGTAGGCATAACCAGTAGGCACTGAATTCACACCTGACATTTCCTAGCTGAGAGAGAACAGCATACATGAGTAGTGATGGCCTATGTATTGTGAGCTTGGGAACACAAGTTCAGTAAGAGAATGCAGACCGAATGGGGGTTGATGGGTACTGGCTCTGTATTCTGAGCAAGTGACAGTTCAGGAAGGGAAATGCAACTCATATTTATTAAGAAATATACAAAGGATTGCTCCTTGTGGTAGGCTGGCATTTTTAAAAGAAATATTTCAAACATAAACTACATAAACATATTGCTGTTGTTGTGTGCCTTCAAATTGTTTCCGACTTATGGTGACCCTAAGGTGAACCTATCACAGGGTTTTCTGGGGCTGAGAGTGTGTGATGCACCCAAGGTTACCCAAGTGGGTTTCCATGGTCTCCAAGGTCACAGTTCAATGCTCAAACCACGACACCATGCTGGCTGTACATAAACACACATGCCTGCATAAAATGGTGCTCCCTTGACTTCAGAGACTCATTAGCCTACGTCTCAACAGGGTTCTAAGCAAATTTCACTTCAGTTCATTTTTTGATGAGAATTTACAAATACACATTTCTTTTTCATATTTTGGATGGAAAGGATTTAATATTAAATATGAATGTGGGAGAAATTGGAAAATTTGGGCCTAGGGCTTGAAGTGTTTCATTTTTGAAAGTCTGGGTTCAACTCCACTTATTTAACCATGTCAGTGCTTCATTGTTGCCACCTTCTTTTTTTCTGGGCAGTTCCTCATGGATAAACCACAGTCGTCTCCACTCTGGGATCTGCTATCCAAAATTTAGGTTGTGTGGTTTGAGATAATTTTTTTTTAAAAGTTTACCAAAATCTGCGAAGTGTTAACTGGGATGGGTTACAGAGATCATGTAGGTCTTCTGCTCCAATAACTCCACTGGGTGCTGTTCTGTTTCCAAGAACAATTCAAAGTGCTGATTATGATCTATAAAGTTCTATATGGTTTAGTTCCTCTGTCTGACAGAGCCAGGTTGGACCCAGAGATCCCCAGGAGAAGCCTTTCTTTCAGTTCCACTGCCTTCACAGGCATGGTTGGTAGGAAACCAAGATAAGACCTTCTCAGTGACTGCCATGAGACTCTGGACTTCCCTCCCTAAAGTGGCCAGACTGGCTCCCTCCTTGCTCTTGTTTCATCTGTGCAGCATTATTTTTAAAATTTTTCTTAACTCAAAGGTACTCTTTCACCTTGGTGACATAGATCTATTAATTTACAGGAGGTTTCAGTGGGATGTTTATTTAACCCCCTTTTGTAATGTTCATTTTTAATTTCCCTAAAAAGCTCCAACTGATTCTGCAGCAAATTTCACCTTTAGCCTGACCAGAGACATTTCTTGCAATATACTTCCTTGCAGTTACATGGGGATGGAACTCAGTATGTACATCATGTACCACTGAAATTTTGGTGTATCCTTCACATATTATCCTTATTTGTAAACCTTTAGTTGCTACCACATAAGGAATGATATAAGCCACCAAGGGATATTTAATCCTTTAACTTTACAAATTAATTACTTTTTAAACCTTATATTTATACTTTTATTAATACTTTTGAATTGTTTTTAATTTGTACTGTTCTAAATCTGTCTGTTAGCTGTCTTTGAGTCACATTATTGAGAGAAAGAATATACATGAATAAAACAAATGAATTAGTAAATAATACCATTTCAGGACCAACGGGCTCATTCTTATTGGAGGAGCAATAAGCCAGTACAGTACAGTGGTTTGACAGTTGGACTAGGACTCCAAAAGAATCTGCTCACAGTCATGATGACTCACTCATGGTGAGTCACACTCTCTCAGCCTAAGAGGAAGGCAATGGCAAGCCTCCCCTGAAGAAATCATTCCAAGGAAATGCTAGCATACGGTCACTATGAGTCAAGAGTTGACTTGAAGGTAGGCAACAACAAACCTCATTCTTTACTTGCATTAATAAACAGATATGATTTTTCATTTGCACCGATTGGAAGAGGGAAGGGTGGGTTAGAGCACCAGCGACGGGAAAATGTTTCATTGGCCCTGGGGACACATAAAGCTGCTCTGTTCTTGCCGCTTCCCACAACACTCTTGGAAATTCCAAGAATTTGTCAACACTCTAGAAAGTGGGGGGGGAGAAGTTGGGGGAGTGCTTTGTGTGTGTAAACATAAAAATATTCTTCTTCTAAAGTTTTGCAAGTTTCTGCTTGTAGCATTCCTGTTTGACAGACAGAACTGGTTTATCATCAGTCAACTTAATTTCTAGCAGTGTTGTTTTGACTTGGACAAGAGAACCACACAGGTCCCCTTCCAACCCCTAAGATTTTTTTAATGAGTTCAGTAAGAAACTCTTGGGGATGGCTCCTATCCATTGGAACTGCTTTCTTAGTGCGGCTAGGAAGGCTCATTCTTTCCTATCCCTCTCTCAGCAAGTGAAAACATCTTTTTCAATAGGCTTTTAGGAACTGACTGCAAGAGCTTTTAATAGTGCAGTGTCTTGTTGACTTTTGTCTTGGTGGATTTGTTGTAAATGGTTTTAAAAATAACTTTCTATAATAAAAATAAATATAAAAAATAAATGTAGTTAAAAGCACTGATGTGAAGACCCCTTAAGCCTAGTATTTTAATTGTGATGTGGGTGTTAGAAAGACTGTTCTATGAGTGTGGTGTAAAAATTAGCAAAGATAATATTAGCCACTTCACCATAAGAAACTTTTTTGGGTGGGAAAGAATGGGTTAAAAATCAGAGGTGATTGTTTTATGATGACCTTCTGTATTTTGAACAAGCTATCTGGGAGTTTAAATCAAGTGAGACACTTCTTAAGGAAGTAAAAAATCTTAATTGCTTTGCTTATATGCCACTTAAGGATAGATTTAATCAAGATAAGAGAGCTCTAGCCATAGAGGTTGGAGAAAATGAGTTTTATTTAGAGTTGTGTAAAGATGATGACTATGTAATTAAAAAAAACATACAAAATGTCTTTATGAAAATTGAGACAGAAGATGAGCCTGGTAAAGAGTATATGAGACGGGGGGGCCCAAATTTCAGGCACAACTCTCAAATGGATGTGTGGTAAAAATGTGGTTTAAAAATGTGAGATTTTCTTTGTGCAGTAATTTAAAAGAAAACATGTATAAGGTGTATAGATGATTATAATTTGTTAACTTTAAAGAGAAGGCTGGTGCTGCATTTCACTTACAAGCCTTAATATCCAAAACTTGTATTCTGAGTTTTGATTCTACATTTTCCAAATGGTTTCTAAACTTATTTTTATGATAAACAAGAGCAGCAAATGTGTTCTCACCCAAGTATGTTGTTATAAATGTCATCGATACTTTCATAGGCCTCTTTGATCGTTCTGGATAATCTGTTTGCAAATGAGATCAGAAACTGGAAAGGGACTGTTGCTTGAACTGCAGTTTCAGAGCACCATCATAGATATTTCTATGAGCTTGTCTTCGTCTGCTGCTTTGAGCCCCTCTAGTTCATGCACATTAACTGCAAATGGATCTCTAATTCTGCTTTTGCTTGCATCAGAAACAGGAAAATATTCACAGAAACTATGCCGCAGATCTTTCAACTGTTGTGCAATAACTGATGTGTCCTCTAGGACAATTGTTTATCACTGGAACCAAGAAAACTTAATGAGGTTTGGCAATGTCTCATGGTTTTGGTTCACAAGGCAGTGATGCCACAAGTCTAACTTCTTAGTCTTGTCTTTCACTTGAAAAATGGTAGTTTTTTCTTCTTGAAGATTTAAGCTAAGTTTATTTAAATGAGTAAAGATATCTGACAGATATGCTACTTTAACTAACCAGGAAAAATCTGTCAGAAATCAATAAGGTGAAATTGCTGCTCTATGAGGAATAATATTCTCTCGTTTCTCAGTCCCCAAAAATGAGACACGTGATAGCTAACAAATTTCACAATGTAGCAAAAGTTTATGCTGATCACAGTCCACATCCTTGCAGAGCTGCTCAAAGTCTGGAATTCAGTGATTCACTTTTAATAAAACTGATAATTTTGACTGACTCATTTAAGTTCTGTTTAGTTTTTCTGGTATCTTCTTAGCAATTAAAGCTTCCCTATGTATGCAGCAATGGTACCAAGTCATGAATGGTACAATTTCCTTAATCCATGCTACAAGTCCAGTAAGCCTTCCAGATGTTGCTGGTGCCCCATCTGTGCTTATTCCAGTGCATTTGACACAGTCCAGTTCAGGTCATGCAATATTATAAACTTAAGATGTTAAAATACTTCTTCAGCTGCAGTCTGTACCAACGACGAGATGAACAGTAAATATTCAAAAATATTTATTTCGTGCTCGTATCTAACATAGCACAGAAAGGTTGCTGTGTCAACCAGCAGGGCTTCCAAGACCCTGTGTTAAGAACCACTGTTTCAAATCAATGTCAAAATAAGGAGGGCTCCTTTTTCCATATGTGCGAGCATTGTAAGAAATCAAAAGGTTATCTTAATCCAAAAAATTTAAAAGCAGATTTAATAATGTCACCAGAAATGTTTTTGCTGGGTATTATGGTTAAAGAATTGGACAGTAAATATGGAATACTTCTTTGCTACGTAACAGCAGCAGGAACCTAGCTTGCTGAAACCTAGAAATGGACTGAAAGCACCGATGATGGCAGAATGGAGTGTTAAGGTTGCTGAGTTAGCCTAAATTGCTAAATTAACATGGGTTTTAAAGGATAAGCCAGTTGAATATTCCTTGAAAGATTAGAAACTGTCCATGGACTTTTTGAGCAATAAGAAATCTAACAGTGCAATAATCTGTGACTATGGTCACCAGTAATTCTAGTAGAATTTATTAGCTGGATAACATTTCCCCCCTTTTTTCATGTCTCCCCCCATCAGTTTGGTGTGGAAGGGGGCCAGAGCCCTTTTGTATTTTAATGTTTAGTTTACTAGTTAGACAGCATTTACTCTCTTAGCTTAAAAAATAAAAAGCAGCACTGCAGAGAAGGATGTAAAAATAAATTTAATAATAAATGGGTAGGAATCAGTAGAGTATTGGTTGGAATCCTGTTGTGTGGTTACAAATGTGTAACACTTGTGACTGTTTTGTATTCACAATTTCTATGTAGCCCTTAATTTAGGGGTATGTAAGGGACCATGAAAGTTCCGCAATCCCTACTTGTACCGGGCAGCAGCTACTGCAATTGGCAGGGGTCTGTTCCCCAGTCAACTGGGAAACAACTGGCTGATAGTCCCACCTTCCCTTGCACAAGCAATCTCTGGCATGAGGTAGAATTGTGACACTGATCCCGCTTCTACCTCATGGGAGATCATTCATGATAGGGGGAGGAACTGTCAGCTGCTCCTCAATCAAAAGGGGAACAGAACACTATTAACTGCAGTAGCCACTGCCTGGTAAATGGGGACTGGGAAAGGATTCATTGTGTAGCAACACAACTAGGGAGTTACTCATGTGTAAATCCCACAAAGGCTCCTGGGCACTGGTTTCAGTAGCACTGTGGTGCACTAAGGCAATATCTTTCAAAGATCAGGTGAAAGCTATTTGATAGCCAATAGCAGATACCTGATGTGTTTTAAGGATAGCTAGGATTTCTTCCTCATAGGGACAGGTGGAGATGTCCCAGTTTTTCCTTCCCCAAGAGACAAAAGGTGAATGAGGTACATGAATGTAACAGCCTGAAAACAAGCACCCATCTGACTTAGTTCTCTTTGAGACATGGGCTACCCTAGCATGGGGATAGGGAACGTTAATGGTCTGAACATTACCTTCACAAACCAGCCAAGATGTTAGATGGCTGAACATAGTGTGAAAGTTCTGCATGTGGGATTTGGCTAAAGCTCGCCTCACCAACCTTAGGTCTTGCCTCTGTACTGCAACTGTAGCCCTCCCTGGCAATTCTGTTGTTGGTGGAAAGTGGAGAAGATCTAAAAAGCACCAGGCTATGTCTCCCTAGCCAGATGCAGACGAAGGACATCATCTGCTGAGATCCTCTAGAGGTCTGGCTACGGGGATATAGCTGCATGTATACCTGATTCCCTTTACTCTCCACCAGTAACAAAATGTCTAATTTAGGGGGAGTGGTGTCTATTGCAGTACAATCATTAATTGCAGAGAGGGCTTTTGGTCATTGTGGAGGGTGGAAGAGACCACCAACCTGTTCCAACAGCCAAAAGAAGACGCCCATGTGCATAAAGTGGACTTAAATCTGTATATGCCATTAACGGGCTGCCCACCTACAACTGTGTAAATAAATGTCAGAAAAACCACCAATCTCTAGTAACCCCCTCTAAAGAAACTGAATTCAACTGCTAGAGCCCTTGAAATGGTTTAGTTATCAGAACTTAGCTTAAGAGTATCCAAGCAAATAAACAGATGCACTTAAATCTTTGGCACTGTGCGAAACAAAACAAAACAACACTCCAACCCCCTATTCCAAAGGTATTTGAACATGTAATGAAAAAGCAGATTTTTATTATGTCATTTTTGTCCATTATTTAGCATTGCTGTAAATGGCATACATTTACTGCAACTTCTGTACAGACGTGTGGCTTTGAATTTACTAGAACAGCAAAATTTAAAAAGAAAAAAAAATGCTCAACAGTTCCACACAAGATTTTACAGTCCAACATTTCACTGAGAAGGTGAAAAGACAGTTACTACAGACTTATTCGGCATGAATAGAAAACTACAACTTTTATTTTTAAACAGGAGTCACTTGTTTTAATTTTTTACACTGTTTTAAAATTACTGTGATAAAAATAATGAAAAGGCTTTTTTTTTTAATAATGCCATACACCAGCATAATATAGCATTTGTCCCCATTATATATCTTTTGGAGAATATACAAAATAGAATGTTGACACACTACTGAATCCGTGCTATTAAGCCTGATGTGTGGTGTGAGTAGGTGAGGGAGAGATGGCTACTTTCATACTTTTTCTTAAACCAGAAAACAAAACTTTGAAAGGGGTCATTGAAGGTTTTCCGCTAACTAATACAATGATGTTTCAATTGTTGCCTAAAAGTATTGTTCTTATGAAACAGCAGTAGTGTAAAAAAACAACAACTCAGTATTGTACATCCATAGTTAACAGCGAAAGTGATTTTAATATGGATCCAGCTAGTGGATGAGGTTAGTTCTGATAGAGGCTGAAGAATCTGGTCCCTTTCTACAAAGTACTTAAGCACATACTTTTAAGTTAAAGTGGCTCAAAACACCAGGGCCTTGCCACTCATTCTCATAATTGTTTTATTTAACCCTCCTACACTTGGAAGGGTCATTACAGACCCCAAAGGCTATTCAGAAAGTACAGGTTGCTGGCCCATAACTGGGATGCTTGATCATCTGTGAACTCACAGAAATAGGTCTGATCTCTGCCTGTACAGAGTAGCTTGTCCAAGCAAGTGCTGGTCAGACCCATTTGTATATATCACAAAGAGGTGTTATTTGCCCTCTTCCCATGATTTGCTCCACTTCCTCCCTCATGCATTTTCCTAAAATCCTGGGTACTTCACTGTGATGTTTCATATCTCCTCCATTTGTGCGCATCTGTTGTTAAAGAACTCACTGAAGTGACAAGGGGGAAGGCATGAATGATGGAAACTGCAAGATCAAGAAAGTTCACAATGCTTTATCCTGACAAAGCATTAACCATCGGGAAGCATTAACTGCTTTTTTTTTTAAATACAGTCTCCATTATATTTTAGGTGGATCTTAAAAACTCAGAGTGGAATGAAAGTAGTTCTGCTTTCTGTTCTTCTGAAAGAGGTTTAAATAAGTAATGAGGAAGCAATGATGCTGTGGTAGATTTAACAGCAATTCTCCGGACATTCCCAGGCAAATGGTATGAAATCTTTGGATTTACTTTCACTTTGCTCGAGCACAGTTAAAGTCCATCTCCTAACAGGACACATCTTCTGTAGTATCTTTTCATCTCCAACTCTTCTGAGGTTGGATCAGTTAGATCTACAGATCTCTATACACCATTATACAGAAGCTCTGTATAAAAGCAGTGTCCTTTTTGGGGGAGGGGGGTGTCCTAGTGAAGACTGTCCAGCTCTGAGCAAAACTGATTTTGTTCTGATTAACTTTTTTGGGAGGGGGCAAGTGTAAGAGGGTAAAGTTCTTTGCATAATCATCAGAATACACACCTCTGCAGGCAATTGAAATACCAATCATTTTCTGCATGCTGAACAAAATGAAGTCTTGATTACCTTGCCTATGAACCTGGTGCTCCTAGACATCTGCAATCAATTGTGTTATGTGCATGTTCAAAGGGTGTGTGGCAAAAAGGGCTACCCCAGTCCTCATTTCTCCACTCCATGTCTTATACACTTTTGTCCTAACATATAGCTGTGTTGTAAAGCTGAGTCTTTAAAAAGTAGGTTGGCACTTGTCTCTACACTTGTGCGCACTTTGTACATCTTTGCTGTTTTCAAGATAATCTAATACTGGATTTTTGGTTTACTTTGGCTGGCAAGATTGGCAAATCCATGGTAAGCACCTTTTATTGGAAATCAGTCCCCCAGATCTGAATCTGGTTTACCTCAAAAATAGTTATGTTCAGGTTTATAGCCTAAGGCTCTCATCCTTGATTCAGTGATGCAGGAGCTATAAAATTTCTCCTCTCCAACTGCATGCCATAACATATCCTATGAACAACTATTCCTATTAATTGTCATGTGCAATTCTAGCATACAGCATGCATATTTGGGGCTAGCCAAATCATTTCCATGTCAGCATGATGTGGCAAGGCACCGAAGAGACAAGTCAGAATTTTCCCTGCTTTGTTGGAAATGTTGATTTTCCCCAGCATGAAAAAGACTAGCCAGACAAGAAACATATGTTTTGCTGAATGCTTATGTACTTTAGATGGCTTGTGTTTAAATCCTTAACAGCACATTTAAATTTTTGAAGTTCTTTTCCAGAATTAGCATTTACATTTTTTTTAAAAAAGGAGAAAGTCCATAAACTGAACAAATACATAAAATCAAAGAATTAGAGCCTCTTTCCCATCGCTAAACACTTGTATGCATGTAGTCATAGTACTGATTTCTGTACATCTCACTTGTGTTGGTAAACAACCACACATACATGTGTCAAAGCACACATTATCAGCTTTCTTAAGCTTGGTATCAGGTACTAAAATGCTTAATACACATCACTTCCCAAGTGGAACTTTCCAAATTTTCATCATGCGTTATCTTTTCAGGACTTTCACTTTTTGGAAACTAAATACTTGGGACTGTTAGCATTAGCCGAAAACAGGCAGAATACACATTTTCATCCCAACAGTTTGCAAACTACTGTTAAAATACTCTCCAAAGCTTAGATAAACTGTTAAACATACATACTTTTAAGAGCTTATTCAAGAAGACAGACAGGTTTCTTACCTGTTTCTGGGTGTTCTTTAAGTGGTCATCTATGCAATAACACAACTGTGTTCTATACCTCCTAGAGCTCTAGTCAGGATGCTGGCACTCCTAAGGAAAAAGTCACAGAAAAATACACAGAACACTCACAGCAAGGCTGCGTTTCCACAGTAGCAAGATAAATCTGTGGAACAGGTGTTTCTTCTCCTCTTTCCTAGTAAGGCGTACAAAAAGAGGCTTGTCTCCGGCCGCAAGGAAGTACAAGAGTGCCAACCCCTTTGATAGAGCTCTAGGAAGCTCCTACAATGCAGTGCACAAGTGCAGCACTTCACTGTGGGACTGCACAGAAACCACAAACACGAATGATTATTGTTATTAAAATGCGTTATTTCATGCCAAATTTTGGCTATAATAGCTGGGAGGGGGCTTTTCATTTATATGCCTAACATTTAAAAAGAGGATTAGGAAAAGACAAAAAATAGCTCTTATTTTTTTTTAATCCAGGAACATTTTTGTTGAATAATTAGAAATGTATTTAGTAGACTGTGATCAAACTATGCTCTGTTATTTACATATTGCTGGTACCTGTATGCATTTTATTGCCAAATTTGTTTAGCTATTTTGCTGTGCTCTGTGAGGCTGTATGTGAAATTAACGCCAGTTAGTGTGAACATACAGGCAAATGTGTAAATGCACATACTACTACTGCTTATTTTTTTGCAGTGGGGGGGGGTCATCAAATAAACCTGTACAGCGGCTGCAGGTTTAGTCCTGGAATGTGAGGGGACCTAGCACACAGGCTGTATTTTCCTTACAGAGGTTAAATGGATGTAGATTTCAGCCCCAGGAACTCCCACTGATTATGAGTAAGTGCCTCTAAAAAACAAAAAAGGAAAGAAAAGGAAAACAACACCACCAACAACAGAAACAACAGAGTACCATTTTAGAAACTTTAGAACAATGCTGCTAGGATTAATACTTCCAGACAAACCACAATTTGTATGGGTTACCATTCAACACATTTGTGACCCCTAGAAAAAATATATCACGTCATGATAAAGCAATCTGTCATCTAAAAACCGTTCTTATGATACACTATACAAGCTATTTTACAATAATCTGATAAACTGCTTTAAAAGCTGTAGTAGCCCTTCCTTTTTTCTTTGAACAAGACTACCAAATTAAATATATTTGAAAGTAACAATTAAACAAAAACATATTAGTAGCATCATAATGTATTTTGCTTGTTAATTTCTGTTAGGTCATTAAACCCTGTCCCCCCCCCCCAGAAATATTTAGGCCACTTAGAACAAATGCTTTCTTCTTCTTTTTTCACCCTTTAGAGTGGCACTATGTTTTAACTTGTCTGAAAATTCATTAAGTGCTCAGAGGACGGGCTATTACAGCTTACAAATTGTTTAAAATATAAATCAATGATAAGAAAAAATTCACAGGACATACATGGTTGTTTTATGGCACACTAGTAGTTTGATACAGAAGGGTTGGAGCTATACAGAGACAAATTTCTATTCTAAGCCACAAAATCAGTAGCGGAATCTTCATGTTCTCTAGGAAACAAGGTAGGTTTCATTTAGGTGGTAACAAAAGTGAAAATGGGTGTGTAGCCATACATAGGTCTGGGACCTTTATTTTCCAAAAGAGTTTCTTTTCCTTCTTCTTGTAGTTTGGTCTATTTTCTTATCTGCATAAAGGTAAAAATCTTATTCGAAGTAAAATCTTTTAAGAACCTTTATAAACATAATATATATTGGGCATAATTACAACTATTTTGTAAATCAATGTTATTTATACATATATGTATTTATATATAAAGTATGTATACAGGTACATATATATATATATATGAATGTGTGTGTGTGTGTGTGTGTATATATATATATATATATGTAGTTCCTGACCATTAAAGTCAATAGAAATGTAGCTATCAACTTAGAATGGAGTCAAGATTGTACACGTTTGCCCCAGTCCAGAGAGTGATTTGTAAGCAGAAACTGGCTTCTTTCTCGTACTTGATCCATTTTATGGGAAGTACAAAAAGCTGCTATAAGTGCTTGTGTCCAAGAGCCGGGGTACTTTTGCACTGGGCATGCATTACTCAACAGATGATGAGCACTATCTGCTCTAAGCCAGCCCAAGCATCCCCATCACCTTCCTAACAGATGGCCAGAACTGGCCATCCTGATCACATCAGGGGAGGAGGGAGGAGACTTCTCTAGAATTTGGCTACTGGCTGTAATCCAGCAATTCTGAAAACCCCATAGAGGCAACTTTGTACTTTGCTGTGAAAAATATGAATTGGTTACCAATATAGTTCTCCTAATTAAAAAAAAGAGCAGATTTTCTGCTTCTTAAGTACATGCAAGGAGAAAAGTTAGACATGCCAATTTTTTTGCACATCAATTTTGTTCTGCACATTACAGCTATCTGGATTGTGGCACTGTATATATAATATACACTTGATACACAGAAAAGTACACACTTATATGGCAATAAACTGAGTATGGAAAAATGTTAATTTCTCCATGTAGAAGTAAACTTTCAAACAATTATGCATATTTTCCTGAAGGTTTCCTGATGGGCAGTCCAGACTGATCTTTTTAGCATCAATTCAGCCTACAATTCTTAGAATTATGGCTATTGCATTAAATGCAAATATGTAGGCCTTTTTTTTTTGTTAAAAAAAGTTTGTGTTCACACACCTATTTAAGACAGAGCTAGTTTTCTAATAGCTCACAGAACATGTTTGACCGATATCAAAGTAAGCAGTTCCAGTATTCAGGTTATATTTGGAATACATTTCAATTCCTATCCCGCACTGAAGAAGGCTGAATTTATAGGCCAAATTTAGAAGAGTTACTGTCTGCATTAGATTAGAAAAGCCGACCTATAGTCATATGAGTATACTTGAAGATTAACATCTAGAGGTCATTAAGCTATGAGCTGCCCCACTTTTAAAAAACAGCTGTACAATAGGCATCTTGAAGTTTTACAAAAATTATGTAAGAAAAAATGAGCAAGCTTCACTGTATATAAAGTTAAAGGAAATTGCTAAAACCAGACAGTAATAGCTATAAAAGGCACAACTTCCCTTTTCTGATATACAGTTGTAAACTTTCTTCATGTTACATGCATAAATCAAAAGAAAAATGCTACTTTTAACTATACAAAAAAAAAAACTATACCAAAACAAAAAAACTACTTTTTTCTTAATCCAGCCAACTACAGAAATTCCTAGCAGAATGTTGACAATGAGGATTCTGAACTCGACACCGCTGCTTTTGGTGCATCCTATACTGCCAATATGATGGTATACGTGGAGGAAAAATCCCAAGCCATATTTCCTTTCCTTCTTCCTGTAATCATTCAGTTTGAGGCATCTGCTTCTGAAACCTAGGTCTTGGCCCTCTGTAAACCACATGTAGTGCATAATTACAAAACAAAAACAAGAACACCCAATATAATTGCAAGGACAAAATTAACAAGTCTTTTAGTTTATATAAAAAAAAGAAGCTATAGTTTGACTTTTTTCTTAAGGCAATCTATCTGTATTAAGGCAGTCACTTCTGATGAAATAAGAGTTTCTTGATATTCCCATTTGAATATTTTGGTAACTGATTGCTGATGATTTCTGCCAGCATTTCTGGAAACTCAATACTCATGGATTTATCCAAAAATGTCTGGAAGCAGAAGCTTAGAAGATTCTCAACCACCTGCAAATGATAAGAGACAAGGGTAAAGCCAAATTTCAAATGCACTAAAGTAATTGTAGCTAGAATGCTGAGAGAAATTTTAAAGCAGGAATTATCACTGCTTCTGCATCTACTGCAGTTGGAAATATGAAATGCCAAATGAGGATGAACACACTGTAGCGCAAATAAAATTGATAAAAAGAATACTTGCTCAATGCAGATATTGCACCACACTATCCTACCTACACTAACTAAAGTCTGAGCCCCAAATGTATTGACAATCAGTGATTTATGTTTTTGTCCACTTTCTTTCCCCATCTTCTCAGCACTCCAATTTCTTTTGCTGCTTCAGCACCCCATACACTTAATACCTGCTGTTAACCTAGGCAAAATGACATACCACAATTGGCATAAAAATGGTGGCAAGTCCATTAAAGACTGTACTTTATGATGTTACAGGTTTACCAAAATGGTGTCATTCCATAGATAAAATGTTTTTTGATGCAGTCGAGACTATAGCTGGAGGAACATGGAAGGAAGTGACAGAAATCCTCCTACTCCTGCAGTCTCCAGTATCATTTCCCATGCTTAAGCATCACCCAAGAATACATCTGGAGGGCTGTGAAATAGTTGAAAACTGCCTCCTTCTTATTAGTGGAATGATACCAATAGGATACAACAAAGGTCTCAGGACAAATCACACACCATGAGTTGCCAACTTATTAACAACAATAGGCCATAACTGAGTTTCTTTCAGCATGGTCTGGACTGCAGTACAGTAGCTCCTCTACATTTATCAGGGTTAGGGGCACAGAACTCTCACAGAAATGGCAAAACCATGAATAACTCCCCCCACCCCAGTGATTCTGCTCCCATTCCCCTCTGGATCTTCCCCTCTCATCCTTTTGCCTCTGGCCCCAGAGGTGGGTAGGGGAAACAACCTAAAAAGGTTTACTGGTACTTTCTCCTCAGACAGAAAAGAGGGGAGTTTTGGAATTCTAATTACCGGTAGTTCCTACAGCCATCTTGAGAAAGGACAAGTAGCAGCAAGGAGAGCACATGACCGATCAACAGCCAACACACAGCAGAATGTGCAACCACATGGCAGAGTCTTTAGCAGTGGGGTGGGGTTTGCTCACCCAAAAGGAAAAAAAATGTCAATTTAAAACACAAGCCTCACAAACTTTGGGCAAGGAATGCAAGGAATGGGAGGCAGAAAAGGGGGGGGGCAAACACGTGCCTTGTGAATAATCAAATTCGCAAAGGTCAAACCTGCAAATGCGGAGTGAAGACTGTACTTAATTTCTAACAAAAAAAAGGAGGCCACTTTGATAAGGGCCTTCTAAAAGTGCTTCTATCTTTCAGTGTGTAAACAAGAAAAGTGCAATTGGCCCTCCCCTTTTGTGGGTTTGACTTTCACAGATTTGATTATCTGCAAGTTTCTTCAAACCCTTCCCTCCCCCAGCACTTCTCTTCTGGGATGAATCTTCCGTTCCAGTGGCTCCAATCAGGTTGTGCAGTCCTTTAATCCCCTCCCCCCATCCTCTTCCTCCTCCAGCAGTTGCTGCCCGGCCAGATAAGGACAGCTCACAGCCTGATTTCTCGGTACCACAAACCCTCTCCTGATGACCCCCAACCAAGGAAGGAGATGGGCAAGAAAGGAAGTATACAGCCACCCTGCCAACCCCTCCTTCCCTCTCCTTTTCCTGACCTGTTTTGGACCGACCCTGGCTCCCCACCCTACTCATCATGCCTTGGTCCCCTTACCGTAAACTCACATTTTGACATTTAAGATTTTTCCACTTTTGCAAGAGTCCTGCCCCTCTAACCCCAGTGAATGTGGAGGGCCAAGTGTAATGCGATAGATTCAGCATGCACTAATATGAAATTACTGATGTAGAACAGCTGCATGTTTTCAAAAAGCAATGCATAAAAACAACTTTAGACACAAAATAGGCTAATACAATAATGCACAATAACAGAAATCCCAAAGCTACCAGGCACAAACAGCTCACCACTCTAAGGCAGGCCTCCCTACAGAAAAGGCAAGTTGCCTCCAGTCTCAGCACCTACATACACTCCAAGTTAACCGTGGCTGCTGAAATCACAAGGCTCGCAAAAATTCCCAGTAATAGTGATACACAGC
This sequence comes from Ctenosaura bakeri, assembly GCA_948474755.1. Taxonomy (NCBI): domain Eukaryota; kingdom Metazoa; phylum Chordata; class Lepidosauria; order Squamata; family Iguanidae; genus Ctenosaura; species Ctenosaura bakeri. Next base: position 128,636 of record CAOLHI010002391.1, on the reverse strand, counting down.
CACGGAGTTTTTTTTCCTTTTTAAACCAACAACTATGATGTAGGCACAGGACCACTTTCTTTATACATCATCATTTTGATTTGGAACAAAATGAATACAGTCAGGAAAACACTTTCGATTCAGGGTCAGGATAATAATAAAATATTATGAAACAAATAGCCCTTTCAAATATGACAAACTTAGTCTCTTCAGGAATAACTGTGGCATATGGCTTGCAAATCAACACACATATATTTGAGCAGTTTATACCTGCCCGACAATATCCCAAGATGGTATCAGCTATAACATAGAAGAAGTGACTAGATTCAAATATAGGACTGAATTTCCACCCTCTGCAACAATTTAAGCCTTCCCATCCCAGGATTTGTGGTTTTGCTATGATGTCCATCCAACAACCATTCCGTGACTGGTGGGTGGAGGGTGTGGGGAATCAGAGAAGTTCCTGGCTATGCCCCAAGGCAGACACTGACTGCTGACATTATCTGCTGAGGCCTTGAGGGAAGATAATATTAGTCTGAGTGTCTGGCTGTGGAGCACAGCCAGATCCTTCTCCAGTTCCAGCCCCGCTCTTCCTGCCACTCTCCATCAGCCAGGGAGTGGCTGTTCAGGGAGGCTCTCACAGACAAAGCATGAGTCCATGGGATGCTGAGTGGAGGACTGTGGTACAGTTGTGCTGTAGCACTCTCTTGATACAGTGGGCAGTGTAGGATTTCAGCCTGGCCTTATCAAAAGAATGAAATCCTAAAATATGCGGTACAAATGTAGAAACCAGCTGGTAAAGCCCAATCCCAGACAAGTTTATGCGGAAAAAAATCTGACAGACTGTTAAACTGATGGAGTTCTTTACTAAACTTGAATTACTACCAAATATGTTACTTCTTACTCTTCTACATCAAAACTGACATAAACTGAATATAGGCCATAAAAATCCCCACCTGAGTTTTGTTTACTCCCGAAGAGCAGCGGGCATAATACTGTATGGTTCTTTTTCATCTTTAACATATGCCTAAACATGTGGCTCCATAATAATTTTGGTAACCTTCTTCTCTCCTTCCTGTGCTTAAATGATTAAAAACTCACTTCATCTGTATTTTTGTTGGAATAGAGTTCTCTACTCTTCGATTAAAACTAGACAAACACATAATGTTTGTCAAATAAAAATCATTAGGGACCTGATGTTTTAAAATATGTATTGAATTATGCAAGCTACAGAAGAACTTTAAGTTAAAATGGCACCAATGTCAATACCTAAGTGGCCTTACCACTTGCCAAACCATAGCCATGTTTACAACCTTCTGCATGGCAGGAACGTGTGGAAGCAATCATGTCAGAAAACTTACATCATGCATGGAATCCAGGAGTTTTGTCAGTTGATAAAATCGCTGCCAGTTCTGGCTGGAGTTTCCTTCTCTCTTAACTATGGCTTTCCCCAACTCTTTGATGTAGGTCATACGAATTTCATCAAACAAGGCCTGACTCCTCAAGCCCTCCTTGGGAACTGAAATTTTAAGACAGAGTTTCAGAATGCCCAAACCTTCCACAAAATTAAACACTACCTTTTCATGCTGATAGTAAACAAGAAAAGAGAGAGACTTTATATGATAGCTACTTAGAGAGGTAGTGCAAAAGGTTTTATACCAAGCAGACAGTATGGTTGCTTACTCCGCAATTCATTCAAATTTTGTATTTGAAGACACCTGACACCAACAGAAGCCTACTGTGTTACACAAAGTTTGGTGGTCATATCCAGTCACATATAGCAGGAATATTGTTGTGATATTCTATAACCATATTTCCAGAAAAATATAGTTCTCAATTTCTTATTTTTAGTCCTCTATCATGTCTATGCAAATCAACTTTTTTCTACTATGTTTTAAAAAAAAAATCTTCAATTTCTCATAGAATAATATTGAACCCCACTCACATCACAAATTCAGACTTATTAACAGATGTACCATAATCTGAGTGAAGCCCTCCCCTGTCCAAGTTTTTATTTACAAAGCTGGGGAAGTTGTGATCCCCCAGATATTGTCCAACTGACTTCCATCACTTGAAAAATCAATGGTTAGGGATGTTGTAGTTCAGCAACATGGCTTATGAAATGAATGCCCTTTTTGCCAGAAGTCTGAAATTCAAGACTATGATAATTGAACACTTCTATGATTTTTGGAAGCAAAACCCCTTTGAACCAGCACTTTTTTCTGCTGACATTATTAACTGTTGAAAATAAGACTTTTTTCTGGTGATGTTATTAACTGTTGAACAACAACAACAACATTTTAGAATACTTTTTGCCTCCTTGTACAGTATGTGGAGATTGTCTTTAAATATAAAATGTCTTGTATATACATGATCCAGAGGAAACACACTGTCACTGACTGAGTCCTGATGCTATATGGTTATAAAAGAACTCTTTGGAACTGGAGCATGGCAACATGAGTTCAAGAAATTTAAATTAGGTTTGATGCAACTAGGTTCACAATTCAGTATCAGGGAGGAACTACAACTTCCACATTGCAAATAAATCTGTAATCAAACAAAACAAAACATCAGAACAAAACCACCAACTTTTACCTACTTGTAGAGAGAAGCAACAAAGTTTTCATGCAGAGGTATTCTTCATATGAAACTTGAAGCCGTGCCAGCTCATTAGTAACCACCAGCAAACGTTTGCATTGTTCATACATACAGGGTAAGTTCATTCTTTGCCTGAGGAAAGAGAAGACACATCAACATCAGGACAAAGGAGCAAATCACCTTCTGCACGGGATTATTTCGGTACTTGATGAATATCCCTATAAGAAGTCAATAAATGGAATAGTTAAGCCAGACAGCTTTTCTAAGACTAGGTTTTTGTTACCTAGAGGCTTCATAATGGAATCAAGGGGTGAAGGCCATAAGAAATGCTTGGAAAAGACTGGATTCCAGCCTCTCCCTCTGTTTTTCCTCTTCCATGGTTTCTAAATGCGGTTTGTTTCTGAGCACAATTCAAAGTGCTGGTTTATGACCTGTGAAGCCCTATATGAGTTAGGTTCAGACTACCTGAAAGCTTGTTACCTTCCCATGTGAGCTTGTCTAAGTGTTATGATCTTCCAGAGGGGGCTTTCTCTCCATTTCACCAGGACACATAGGCTGAGCCTTCTCAGTAGCTGCTCTTAGGCTATGGAACTTCTTTCCAAGGGAAGCTTGGCTGGCTTACTCTCTGTTCACTTTATGCTAGCAAGTAAGACCCTCTTATTTAAATGGTCCTTCAGCCTTAACTGGTTGAAATATAAAGGTGTGCAATGGGTGTACTTTTTTAAAAAATATAATATGTGCTTCAAGTGTTTTTAATTGTTTGAATTGGATTGATTGCTTAATGTTTTTTAAGGCTTTGTACCACGCATTGTTTTAGCCAGTTTGTTTTAACTTCTACTATAAGTGACTCTGTGTCCCATATTAGCAGGAAGGGGAGCAATCAATCAATCAATCAATCAATCAAATAAATGAATAAATAAAAGAGCAATACTTATTTTCACCATATTTCACTTTCCCTGCCCCTGAACTCTCACATCTTTGCAGAGGTTTGGTTAAAAATAATCATAAACCATCTGATCTTATTGACACTTACTAAAAATACTTCCTGGTGAGTTGCCTCTAAAGGGGTCCCTTAAACCAGGTAATAGAAGAAATAAATACATCAAGTAAAGTACTACCAAAACAAGAAATAAAACAGTTCGGAAGCGGCAAACCAGGTAAAAAAAAGTACTTAGAAAATATTCAAGAATAAAAAGAAGGAGCCAAAGTACAACCAGAACTAGAAAAGGCTTGCCTTAAAGAACTTTTAACTTGACAGCTAAATAGACAAAGTGAGAGAGCCTGCTACGCTTCCCCACAGTAATAAAATCCATTAACTTGCATATAATTCAGAAAGGAAACTCGCCTAAGGTCAGACAAGATTGCCAGTGAATGTCCATGGCTAAGTGGGAATCTGAACCCTGGTCTCCTGGAGTCCAGCACTCAAAACACTACACCATGCTGGCTGTCTTTACTACTATGATTATACACATTCGACAAATTGCTGAACGAAGAAGCATGACTAATATGTGTACATACATACATACATAACATCTCCTCCATACATTACAAAAACACAGAGTTTTCTCGTACCTAATACTCCTATGACCGAAGAAGAGAGGTTACGGCCCCATAACTCTCCCACTATACCACTTGAATAAGAAAGGAAAAGGACCATCTTGTTCAAACACTCTGTTTGTGTATAGTATTTGCTAGGGTTTGGTTCCAGGACCCAACATGGGTAACAAAATTTGTGGATGTCCAAGTCCCATTAAGTACGGCTGTGTAATAAAATAGAGTCCCTTATATAAAAGGGCAAAATCAAACTTTGGCTTTTGGATTTCATTCATTCATTCATTCATTCATTCATCTATTTTGGAATATTTTCAAGCCGTAGTTTGTTGATTTGTAGATACAGAATCCGCAGATACGGATGGCCGACTGTACAGGCATTCTAAATCCTGGAAAGGTACAAACTGGCAATACAAGCTTCAGTTCTGATGGACATTCCTGCCTCTGCAGGTGGCTTGTGTGTGGAGAGTGGAGTAGAGTGGAATATTCTCCTGCTTTTCAAGTGATTTGCTCTCATCATTACAGGATGACAATTCTAGTGAAAGAAGATTGCTATCAAAACAGAATATACAATTCTTTTTTTAAGAAATAGCAAATGCTGCATTTTTCACACAAAATATTCTAAAATTATTTTAGTTTAACTATAATTTAGCCTACAATGAATTAGCAGATGAATCCTTTTTAATGTATCCTTCCTTTTTTTCTTCCAGATTGAACTCTGAAGAATGATCACAGTAGTTTTCATGACAGTGTGAAAATGCTTACCCATTGCTAGTAAAACTATGAGGACCAGGAGGATGCAATATGTATTTACAGAAGAAAGTTCTGTAACATTAGTATACACAAGTGTACTAATTTTGCAGTATACATTCAAAAAGCTTTTTAAAGAATGTAATATGTTATGGGTTCCCCAATATCTTGAACTTTGTAATCCCTTTTTGACATGCTTTATCTACAGGGCACAGGAAGAAATTAAGCTCTTCTTTTATTCAGCTGCCACTCATGTCAATAAAATTCTCTGTCCTAAGCTGAAAGAGGAACACATCATTTGCAAATACAACTGGTTACTAGTGCCACAATTCTTTACTTTTCTTCTTTTCTTCCACTTGAAGAAAGAATGCTTCCACTTTCCATATTTTTAAAAGTTAGTCTTATTACTTTTAATACTGATAACTTTTAATTGACTAGAAAACAAAAAAACACACACTCTGCCACATGTAAAGAACATGGGGCTTAGCTTTGTAATCTCAAGGTGTGTCGAGCATCATATCATATTTTAACTGCTTTGGAAGTCTGTAATTTCAGAATGTTGTATAAATTAGTTGCAACAATTATCATGCACTATACGCTTCATGTGAGAGCTGTCCTATAATGACTCCTCCCAACTATGAATGACCTGGGGGGGGAGGCACTTCTACAAATCATATCTACTCTTCTTAAGCCTCTTGCTACCAAACCTTTCCTACAGCCCATCTATTCAAAGCTGTTCCTACCTGATTCACCTAACTTGGACTATCTAAGCTCCTCCTATGGGCCATAACATCTAAGCAGAGCCACTAAGTTCAGAGGCAGGATACCTCTGACAACTAAATTCTGGCAACAATACCAGACTGTTGTTGCCATCCTGCCTTGCTTGTTCACTTCCCAGAGGCCCTTGGTTGGCCACTATTTGAAACAGAGTTCCATATATCATAACTTTGATGCCACATTTCATGTTCTAACACATCAAACTGTCTGTGGGAAGAACTGTGTGGTGAAAACTGCTTTGACTTCCACACTCAGGACAGTTCTATGTCTTTGCTCCCAGATTTGGCCTTTGCCCCAATACTGAGCAGCCAAGCAGTCAGAATATGAGCAGAGGGTTGGTGTGGGGGTATGGAAGCAGAAGATCTACTTCTGGAACTCTAATCCTGCTGAGACTGTAAATAGCGTTATTCAAATGTGTTCTATAAGCTACCTTGAAAGCTTCAACCAAGAAAGGGGCACATTTGACCCTCCATAGGTTCCTGGGCAGAAGCTCCCATGATTCCCCATATCTGGCTTTGCTGGCTAGAATACTGCACTGCATTATTTTATTTATTAATCCACCCCTTCAAGTTGGGAAATCTCAAAAGAGAGGTAGCAAATCAGCACATGCAAGATTTTATTCACATATGGGGTCCAAAAATTTGGAAATGCCTAAATGAATATTTAGCTCAAACTGCTAACTCTGACATTAACAAACCTGAAATTCTCCCCTGGTCAATAAACATTATCTGCAACATGCATACTAAAACTTCTTCCACTGTAAATAAGGTGCTTTATGTGTGTGGGCAGTGGTGGTGATGGAGGTGTGAGGCATTAGAGCTGGATTCAGGCCTGCTGGAACCAAAGTCCACTTTTTCTCCTGAGAAGTTCCCAGAAAAGTTCTGTAACTGAGATTGGTATAGTGTATGAAATTGAAATTAATGGAGGGATTCCTCCCCACCCGCCAAAATGGTAGTCAATAGCAAAAAGCCACCATACACCTTCCACTCTGGCTAAGATGAATTAGCAAGGTTTTTAAAGTGATAGATCATCACCATCCTACTTAACCAAGGGCAGCTCTCTAATTCTACCAGTTAAAAACTTTTAGAAAGCAACCACTTCCATACAAGATTAAAATACAGAAAATGATTTACATTCCATTTCATTACTTGTTTCAAAGCATTTACCAACTGTTTACCCAGTGCCACACAAATGGCATTACTGTGTCATTAGGATTCTGTGTTAAAATATCACATGCACAACGGTATTAGCGGTGTCACCACTGATTATGTGGAACATTTTGTAGAGGGCATTTGAAGGCATGAGCTTATTCAAGAGTGGCTGGCAGGGACATTTAATGCTCTTAACTTACTATTACAGAAGGATTCACAGATGTAAACATGGGGTCAAGGTATCTACACCAATAGGTAACAGCTGTCAACTAACACCACCTAACATTAGATTAAAAATAAAGATATAAAAATGATGCAAAACAATTACTGTTGTATTTTATACTAATAATCAAAACTGTCAGCATATACTTGGAAGATTAGATTTAAAAATCAAACTAAACCCACTTCTGAAGATACATCAGTTTTATAATGACATGAGTTGGGCCTATGAAACAAAAGAAGAAAAGGGAACTGGGGTGGGCAGATTAATTTCAGAGGAGGTTTATCTTCTGGGCATGTAGGGTATTGCTTTCAGGCCCGTCAGCTTTTAGACTTTGGGGGAGAAATGTATGTCATGTTATTTCTCTCAAATACTGCAACTACGTTCTGCCCACCAATGTTCTCATATTCAGTTTTGCCTTACACATGAAAAGGCAAAAGGACTTGTTTCACACATATCTAGGGATTCTGTCCCTGGATGACACCATAAGGGGCAAAACTAAGTTAAACAAAACAGTACATTTTATGTAATGGAATATTTACCAATACTTGACTATTATCAAAAAAGTGTTCCCTTGACTACATTTAACCAATCAATTGCTGTTGTAACCTTAGCAAGCACATTTTTTTTTTCAAATTCTGTTAGTACTTCCAAAGCATGAGAATATGTAGCTGCAATATTCTAAACAACTGTCTTACTGTAAGACATCTGACATCATGCAAACCTACTACTTTCATTCTGTCTTGCAGACATATTGCCTTCTTTATAATCAGTGTAGTCAAATAAGGGGGCTGGATAGCAGGAGAAACCACAGCAAAATACATGATTTTGCGAACACTAATTGGTATGGGCAGGAGGCATGCTGTGGTTAGCTCAAGAAGTCAACTGCTGGATTTCCCACTCATCAACATTTTAGAAGGTACTGCTAGAATATTATCACTGTTTTAGTGTTATAAACCCAATTACACTGTTAGGATGAAGCTTTTATTTATGCAGCATGTCTTAAATTCCTTGCTTTCTTCCAAGGAACAGAGCTTGGAAGGGTTACTTTTTTGGACTGCAACTCTCAGAATATCCCTCATTCACCACAGGCAACAAGCTGTATTGGCTGGAGGATTCTGGAAGTTGCAATCCAAAAAGTAACATTTCCAAATTCTGCCACAGAATAAAAGACAGCACATACCCACTCTTGGTTTAATTCTCACAGCAAACATATGAGGTATACTAGGTTTAGAAATAGCAATGTGGCCACAATCACTCCAAAAATTTTATATCTGGATGGGGATTTGAACTGTGATTTTCCCAATCTTAGTCTGATATTCCAACCACATTACAGTGTGTCTCACTAACTTAAGCTACTGCCCTAGAGGCAAAAATGAGATGGAAACTTATAATATGATTGCAATTTTCAAGTTCCATAGGCTTACAATCATATACAACAAAAAACAATTTTTTTTTCATTTCCTCAAATAAAACAGGCATTTCTCCAGTCCTATAAACTTAGAAGAGCTTACTGTAGTCTTACAAAAATAAAGATGAAACAACTTTCACAAGACAATTCCTAGTACTGTCAATGTGTATTTAATTCACAACACAAATATTTTTAAAAGTTTACCAGTCTTCAGAAACACAGGGAAATGGATCTGACACTACTTACTCATTAATTATCAAATCTGGTGCAAAGCAGAGCAGACTTCCATTAGACTGTTTATATGACCTCCATCCGAGAGCAAAAGCCATCAGAAACATCCAAGAATACTGTAGAAGGGTCATTTGGTCATCCAAATGCAAGTTCCTGAAACCTAATGGGAAATAAAGATGCATGCTATAGCACATAAACTGTCATGATTAAATACTGCTTCTAAATATTGTTTGAAATTTACAGTTCAGAGTAGTTTCCTCCATTGGTTCTACCTGCAACAATTTCAAACTGCTACAAAATTCAATCATATGACTTCAGGTTGTACGTTTCAGAGGACAAGTGAAAAGCCGAGGAAGGGGCTTAGCATTTTCTTTTCTGAAGAAAAGCAATTTGAAACAAGTGCCTGCATGAGATAAGAGACCACTGGCGCTTCACTACACATACTTGCGGTATGCTGTTTTGTGTGCCTTCAAAATACTACCTAGTACAAAAACCAGAGGCATAAATTAATTGGTAATAAAATTCTGTAGAAGAGGTACAACAAACAGAGCATACAAACTGCCCTAGATGCTACTGTAGAGAAATTCTCATTGTGAGACTGAAGGACTGCTAAAAGTGATCACGTCATACAAGTAAAGAGTTCTGTACCGCCTTTCCTACAAACCAGCCTGGGCTTTGAGATCTGCTGGGGAGGCCCTTCTCTCTGTCCCGTCACAAACAGGTGTATCTGGTGGGAACACGAGAGAGGGCTTTCTCAGTGGCAGCCCCCAGGCTTTGGAACTACCTTCCCGGAGAGGTCAGACTGGCACCTTCCTTGCCTTCCTTCCAGAGACAATTAAAGAAATTTTTATTTCGGCAGACATTTAATATGTGATCATTCCTTGGATGAAGAAAGGTGCTGGTTATTTTTAATTGTGATTTGTTTTTAACATATACTTTAACTTTATTGTTTTAATTATCACTGCTTGTTTAATTTGTGTTTTAACTTTTGTATATTATGTTTTTTTTAAAATTATGTTTTCTTTTTTTTAAAAGTATTGTAAGCCACTTTGAGTCCTTTTGAGGAAAAAAGTTGGACATAAACGATGATGATGCTAATAATAATAATAATAATAATAATAATAATAATAATAATAATAATAATACAAGGGCAGAAGGCAAGTAGTACTGCGTTTGTCAGGACTGGAAGAGCAAAAGGGATTTCTATTAAGATTTCTATTACGAACTGCTAAACAATAGGATCAATTCAGCTTTTACTGTCAGGCATTTTGCTTCTGCCTCAAAAGAAAGCCTATGACAGTTCTCCTTAACCATCTACTGCCACTGTCAATACTACCCACAATCGGAGTTTGAAAAGCAAAGGACCACAGAACCTTAGAGTTGAAAGGGACAATAAGGGCCATCTAGTCCAACCCCTGCCATGCAGGAATAACACCATTACAGCACTCCTGAATGATGTCCATTCACCTTCTCCAAAGACGAATAGTCCACCAATCTCTGCTGAACAGTCCTTACAGTAAAGAAGTTCTTTCTCTTTTTCTTGTAATCTGAAGCCAGTGGTTTGTGTTTTAGAGTCTGGAGCTGCAGAACTACATGACATCCCTCCAGATATTTAAAAATAGCTGTCATGTCACCTCTCAGTTTTCCCTTCTCCAAGCCAGACATACCCAAGCTTGCTAAATCAATATCCTTCTTGAATTGTAATAACCAGATCTACTGGTCACAGTACTCCAGGTGAGATTTGACCAAAGCAGAACACAGTGGGACTACTACTTCCTTACTGCTCTTGATATAGCTCAGAACTGGATCAGCTTTTTTGGGCTGCTGCATCACAATGTTGACTTGTGTGCAGCTTATGGTCAACTAAGACTCCTAGATTCTTTTCACATGGACTGCTTTCAAGCCAAGTGTCACCCACCCTGTATTTGTGCATTTCATTTTTTTCTGCTTAGATGTAGTATGTAACATTTATCCTTGTTAAAATTCATTTTGTTAAGTTTTGGTCAAGCTCTCCAATCTGTCAAAGTATTTTGAATTCTCATTCTCTCCTCCTAAGTATTAAATACCCTCTCCACACACATTCTATGTCATCTGAAAATCTGAGAAGCATGCTTTCAATTCCATCATCTATGTCTAATATCTTTATAAATGACATAGATGATGGGATTGAAGGTATGCTTCTCAGATTTTCAGATGACACCAAATGTGTGTGGAGAGGGTATTTAATACTTAGGAGGAAAGAATGAGAATTCAAAACACAGGGCTCAGGATAGAACCTGGATGCACCCCACTAATCACTTAATGGTTTTGGCTAGTACATGACTTGCCATGGTAGGAAAAATGGGAAGGAAAATAATGCCAGTGGGGGTGGCGTTATTTTGAAGAGCAACCCTTTGAGAATACTCTCTGGGTTTCGTATGTCAACTAAATAAAGATCCATTTAACAGGATCACTGACTAACCCACAGTTCACCAGCTTGCCTGCAAGAATATGATGTGGGACCTTGTCAAAAGCCTTAATAAAATCAAAGTTGTTTTGACACGTCTTGTGAATCCTGCCCCCACCCTCACCTCTGGGCATTATTTTCTTTCCCATTTTTCCTGCCATGGCAGGTCATGTACCAGCCAAAACCATTAATGGGATAATATGACTAATATATTTCCAAAATTAATTTGAAATAGAAGTGAATCTCACCTGCTTTTTATCAAATGTGAGTGAGCAAACAGGCACCAAGAGAAATCTACTCTATTGTGACAAAAGCTCACTGGAAAGAAACAAACCAAAAAGACTCCCTGACCACAGGGCTAACTGCCCACAGGGCTTGTCCTGATTTCAGATGTCTGTCTGGCCAAGTAACCTGTCATTCAACTGGCAGCCTTTAGGCAGAGAGGAAGAATAAGCAAGACAAACATGCAAGGAAGAAAGAAAAGAACAGAAAAGAAGGAGGGAGGGAGGGAGAGAAAATGAGTGGCAGAAGACAGAGACAGAAGGGGAATAACAGAAAATCAAGGAGAAGGTAGAAAGTAGGAGAGATGGGAGTGGCCAACAGCCTGTCTGAAGGCTCCAAATGAATTTGTCCACTGATTAAAAAACGGTTTTCTAACCCTGATCTACATTCACAGAATATGTTAGACACAGCCACTTACCTGGTATTGCCTTTGCCCATTTCACTGCAGCTACAACCTGTCTTCCTCCTAACATATTGAGAGTTGACATTATACGCCAAGTTGTGTCTGGTATTGTGCTGTCGTAGCCTGAAAACATCACCTCTGGCTCAATTGCTTCCAGCAGGGAAACCAAGGTAGGAGTTAGCTGTGGCAGGGAGGCAGGAACTATAGCCTTATTTCCAGGATTTTCAGCAGTGTCTCTCCCTGCAGTCATGCTGGATTGCTGAATTCCTTTTATTTTCTTCTTTGTCTTTCGTGCTAGAATATATTTTTTTAAAAAAAAGTAAGATATGACAGAAAAAATGTCCTTGACCCTACAAATGACATCTTTCTGTTTCCATCTTTGCTTTTGCACTACTGGCATCTGGCTGACACCTTAAAGTTTTGTTTCTATGATCTGAATGTGTCACTGATCATCCACATAAAACTTTACTGAGTCAGCTGGTCATTTGAAAAAGAAGACACAATTACAAATAAAATGAGCAAACATTTGGCACGTCTGGTTTCAATAATGTCTTCCCATGGTACTTAATCATTACAAGAGAAGAGACAACGTAACTTGGCAATGGATCAGCAAAATAGCATACACAACTATAGAATTCTGTATACGTGCATTTCCAGACATGAACTACCAAAGCCAGGAAAATTTTGTTTCTTGTACAGCTGTGCCAAAGATGAAATTTTTCCTTGGCAACTGCTTGCTGTTGTAATTAAACTATGCAATACATATGCCAGATGAACTGCTTAAAATGTCACTTCACTGAAGACTGTTTTTATTAATATTTCCACAGTAACTATGCCACCTGTATGCCTTTTCACTTTTATGAATCAGATCATGAAAATGTCCTTTCAATATGTTAAAGTCATACTAGAGACTCTCACTCTTCCAGTTTGGGTTGCAAACTGGATTGCAAATGTTGCAGTGGTATGCATACAATTCTTTGGACTGACCCCTCACCTTCACCTCAGGAATTCTGTACAAGCAAAAGGAAAATCTCTGGATTTTTCCTAAGATGGCACATGTAACAGGGCTAATGGGGGGACACGTGCTTGGGACAAATTCTGAATTCTGTCAATAACCCTTAAGACTGTCTTCTGACAGATCTGAAGCACCATGGCTGTGACATTCATATTATTTGTAAGAAGTTAACACATTTATCAAATGTAAAATCTATAGTAAAGTTACTTTTACTTCCTATTTCTTGTTCTATAGAATTACAATACAGTACTGCAACTCTAAAGGAGCAGAACATGTCAGATCATAAAAAGCTTCAACAACTTTTACGAGTTGGACTTCTTTGCTATACTGTATTTTCTAAATACTTTAGGACTGTTGCTGAGGGGGAGGGGGATGTGACAATTTGAAAAAAATTCTTTAGTGCTAGCATAATAGTTAATGCAAAACATATGGTGCACTGACAGTATTTTGCAACACCATAAGCAGCCAAGTATTTCAACTGTTTACCCAATCAGGTCTATTTGACAAAAATATTAACTGCAAAAACCCAGTTCATTCTGCTTCCAAAGTGACATTTAAACTAAAGAATTTCTACTGTTAAGATACATGAGCTTAAATAATCAAAGAACTTCCAGTTTGCAGGGAGACTTTCAAATATTCACAACACTGCAGAAACTTCACTGAAAAGGAGAATCTCTACTGAGGAAATTGGGAAAGTGGAAATCATGAAGGATCCCTACAAGGATTCTCAACAAATGTCAGTCTGATACATAGTTTTGATTACTATAGACAAAAATCACTTGTAATTATGTAATTAATGTAACAATTGGCAACAAAAAAAGTTTCCTGAACTAGGACACTGAAATAAGGTTACAGTCCTTGCTTGCTGAACAAAACAATAGCAAAAGAATATGAGATGGAAGCCTGTTCTATCTCTGTGTATATCTGTTCTGGAATCTGATTATTTGTATGGTACAGAGCACCTTTAGTTACGTTTCTATTAAATTTCCAGGGTTGTTAACTGTTAACTGTCCTGCCCAGGGGTTCTCTCCTTTCTCCACCTACAGTGTAATCCAATGACACTGGTTTTCTTGCCATCTCACAAAGTACAATGGCTGTGATAGCATGACATGGCACATTAGAGAACAGTGGGAATCCTCACTTACAGTGCACAGGCTATGCTTGCAGTGGGAGCAGCTAAAAAAAAAACCAGTAACAAGTATCTGTCCAGAACAAATTAACACATTGTTGACATTTCTACAAGCCCCATCCAGCTTACTTCTGTGAAGAAAATCCACACATAACACAGGGCAGCAGGATGACATTACTTGCCCTCTCCCAACATTTTCAGGCTCCCCTAGACCCTAAAGTCCACACACAGATATCTCCATGCCTACATGTACTGATGTCTCCATGCACAGACTTCCTTGGGAGCTGAACATCAGCCCCAGGAACATAAACCCCTGTATCTTTCTGTGAATAGGCTCCATGCACAGAAGTAAAGAATAAAGAAGGGTTTTGTCTCCTTTTAAAATGGAAAATTTAGCTTGTCTATGTTTTAGGAATAAAATCATTAAGGTAGATCAAGTTACCTTCTAGATTCATGCCAGCTTGAAGACATTTCCGATAGCGGCAAGCTGGGCAGTTCTTTCTCCGAATTTTGTCAATAATGCAATCATTTCTTCCAGCACAGAGATAATTGTGCTGCCCTGTATATGAAAATTATAAATAGAGATCTAGAGACACAAGTACATACACAAGTTCTTTATATCAGGCACTCAGAAAGTCAGTATACACTTCTTAAATATTGTAATTATATTGATGCGTGAGATTCAACTAGAATATTAAAAAATACTGAAGACGTTGGTAAAATTCTCCCACGGTCAAGGATGAAATCCAAACTAGAATAAAAGAAACAGAGTTCTCAAATACATCAGAAACTAAATGAAGCAATAAGATAGCTCAGTGCTGATATACTGTGTTTGCTGGTGTACAAGACACACTTTTTCCCCTGAAAATTGACATTTAAAAATGGGGTGCATCTTATACATTGGTGCGCCTTATATGCTGGCAAATACCAACCCCTTTCCTATGCATTTTGTCACTGCGAGAGTTCTCAGCACCAAGACAAAATGCAGAGGAAAGGAAAGGGAGCTCTAGGGCGATAAAGGAGAGCTCCCTCAAGGCTTCCCCCACTCCCCTTTCCCTTCTGTTTTGCATGGGAAGGGAAAGGAGGCAGCTCCAGAGTGGGGAAAAGAAAGTATGTGCAGCTTTCTTTCTGCCCCTCTTGAACTCCTTTCACTTTCCTTGCAAAACAGAAGAGAAGGGGGGTGGGGGAAGCCACACTATTTTTTAAAAAACTAATTCCCCCATCGGGGAAGAGGAAGCAATGACCTTAAGGTCCTGTAATGATGAACCCCTCCTCACGTGCAAATCACAGAGTGCTAATAACTGAGCAAAAGAAAAAAAAAGGAATCTGATATGTTTCTGTTTCTACAATGCTGGTTATCATGCTAGTTGAAAACTCTACTCCATCCAAATAACAGCTTAAAAGAATACAACATTCCTTATTGTATTTTGTTATTTATGACATTTACAAAGGCAGCACAATAATACTGTTATCTGGGCACTCACAAGCAAACTACAGCATCTTAAATTGCAACTTCATAATATCATTACTACTACTTACAGGTGTGGATTATTTTGCTCCCTGCAAAGGTTTGGATAATCCTGAAACACATTTCTATATTTCATTATGGCTATTGTTACCTAATACTTTATAAAAATAAAGCCTAGGTTAATCTTCATTATATATCATGTGTCACACCTAAGGGTCAACATACTGCAGCCAGACTTCCTAATCAACAATAATTTCTACTAGAATATAGTAAGAAGGCCCTTGAGTACATGCTGAATTCCTTCCTTTGTGCCCCTGACCAAATTCAACTTAGCTTTTTCCACTTATCAAATCCAATGGTTGTAAAAAAAGTGGAGTGATACAACTTTTTTTAGCAAATAATTATGTATTTGGTTCCCCATAATTAGTCCCAGGCTTGGCACTTAAAGCAGGCTATGCATTTTTACTCAGTTACACAGGTAACTGTGCACATCACTGCAGCCACAGACATCAAACAAAAACAAATCTAACAGAGTTACTGTGAGGTTACTATCAAGAATTAAATACAAGTACCAGTACCACATGTTTTATCAATTACTAGGACTTTAGGATATTAGAATAGATACAAATCTTACTACCCTGCTCTTTGGCCAAAGTAAAATTTGGTCAATTTGAGGGTAAAGAAAATCAGAAACAACAAAAAATGGCTTTAAGCAGAGATGGATTAGCAGTACGAGAAAAATCTCAGGGATGAAAGCACACATGTGGTAAGGGTGCAGGGAAAAGATGAAAGGGAATAGAAAGTGGAAGGGCCTGGAGATTGTATCAGACAGATATGCAACATGTAACAGGCAAGAACACATGCGTCAAGCACAAGGCCCTTGGACTTAATCTGGTCCGCCAAGCCATTTCATGTGGCCCTTGCACCTCTCCTGCAGCTGTGGCACTCCCCCCGCCTGGTGAACCTGATCCCGATATTGCAGGCAGCTGCCAGTATTCTGAAGAGTGGCCAGCAGCCAGCACTCATACAAATAGGGGCTGGGAGGCAGAAAGAGGCACAGAAAGGGTCTCAACTGGGACCAAAAAGTGAAACAATGTAATAAACAGTGCTTGGGAATATTTGTGTGATGATTAAAAAAATATCACTGGTTTCAAAACTCGTTTTTCAATTAATTGTACAATAGTTGTACACTTGAATATCTGCTTGCCATTATTTTTCTCAGACTTCTAGTTTCAGAGCTAGTTATTACTAAAACCAGTAATAATCCAATGCAGAGGCAATTATTTAATACGATAAAAGAGTAGACGCATTTATATAATAGTCTTACAGATACAACTATAATGCTGTATCTTACAGATACAGCATTATGAGGGTAATCATAATGCTGACTTGGCCCAAGATGAAATTGAGTTTGACACCTCTGGGAAGAACATGGACATGAGAATCAGAGAAAAAGAATAATAGGGAGGAAGAGGTTCTAAGCATCCGCAACAGAATGCCCTTTGCTTAAAAAAACAAACAAAAAGCAGCAACCCAATTTTTCCTCATTCTTAAAATTAACATGCTGTAAGCCTTTGAGTGTGTACAGAATTCCTCCTTTCTGACAAGTCATTGCAACCTATAACCTCCTTCAAATTTAAAACTAAGAAGCTGGGTTAACAAGTTGACTGCATCTCACCAACACAAGTAAGCTGCAAATCTTTTCGTGTTGGGGACTAGACACTGATTTCCCATCATACTTTAAAAACTGTACGGCCATCTTTTCCGACATACACCTTCACATTTGCATTTTCTTGCACTAGCAAAAGACACGTGAAGTATCTCTGATTACATTTACAACTTACACATTTGTTTTCAATATCAAAGTTAACCCAGTTTTTCCATTCAACACAATTACTTCTGCCTTTGTACCGAGCCAATTTAGAAATCAACCCTTCTTTCTTGATAAACAAACACTACTGACAAATGGAACAAAACAATAGCAGATGAGTTCCCTGAAATACATTACAAGGATGAAGATGAAGGCTGAGGCTGCAAATGCTTTTTAACTACTGCTGTTAATTTGCAAGAGAAAGACATTGTTAGTCAAGGGTAGTAAAAGAGAGGTGTGGGAAAATAACTCTGCACATGGATTGAGGGGGTCAAACACCAGACTGAGTACCTTGAGCACCTCCTTCAGAGTGAGACTCCTGAAGGGATTACTGCCCAGAGAAAGCACATGAGATATTCTCAGTAAGGAAAGAAAATACTGCTAATACCAATGGATGGATTCAAATTTCCTAAAAATCCATTTTGGATTTTTTCTGACAGCCTACTTTAGCTGCTTTAATGTTATCTCCCTACCCCCCCCCAAGTTATCTGGCCCCTGGACATTCTTACTTGCCAAGATGTAGTCCAGTGGTTTTGTTGGAGGAGGGCCATGCAATTCTATGAATGAATCTTTAGATGGTGAAAAAGGGTTTTCTTAGGAAGGCTATTCATGATTTAATTCCTACAAATTTCTGTTTCAGTTTGTCGGTGTGGAAAATCAGAGTGGAACTACAAAAACAGGCTACAGAGAACATTTAGTCACTGCTCATATTTCTACAATGCATATCAATGCACACGCCCTTAAAATATCTTTTTAAATTTAACTTTATAAACTCTGGAGCTGAAAAAAGAAAAAAACATTTTTTAAAAAACCATTATGAATAGTTTAAGATGTCTCTCACTATTTTCTCCTGGAAAAGAATTATGTACTCTCTGCTTTTTTTTTTTAAAGTTACAAGGAGTTGGTTACATCAGAGGAAAGTGCCAGCAGAACAAGTCTGAGAGATCTAGTTTTGAACTACTACTTTTTACCACTTTAAAAGAGCAGCGAGGAAACTATTTGGTTTTTGGCGCCTGTGAAGTGGGCAAACTAATCCTTTGGAATTTTTATGGAACCATAGATTCAAGTATAAGCAAACCTTGGCAGCAAAGTAAATTCAACTACAAGTTGTAAAGAGCAGATTCTTTCCATGTTGAATTATATAGCCATGTTAAGCATGAGGAACAATGAAAGCAATTAACTATGAGGGATTTGTTTTTAACCATGGGTCTGTCGATTTTGCCTTGTTCTTGTGACCAAAATGGTGGAGAGTGAACCTTGCACCGTGGCTATCAAATGGAACATGAAGTTAGAGATTATTCGGTTTGGATCTGAGAACAAGAGAAAGAAATTCTACTTAGTGTGAAAATAAGCTCTTGCTCTCCCTTTTGTCTCTGAGCTGGAAGGGGGACATGGGTTTGCATTGCTTCTGTACTTGCCAGATAGTCAGAGTACCAGGCAGGCAGGCAGACAGGCAGAACACAATCATGAGCTCTTGTGGGCTCTCTCCAAGGAAAAGGGAACAAAGAATGTTAGCCTGTGTTTTGCCTATGCTTCCAATGCAGAGCTGGAGAGGAGAGGCTGAAGCTTGTTGCTGGTTCCATGCAAAGATAAGCCAATCCTAGGATTCCATCAAATTAGCTAGGGCAGCTCAAGGGACTGGAGAAAGAATCAACCAGTACTGGTCAACTAGATGAATGTATGAAGAATGAACAATGTCTATATGACATGTTAACAAAACAGAACTTGGCTTAGAAATGCTGAATTAGTATCTGCAGTTGAACAAGAAGAATTAGTACCATGAAAATATAACCCAATGGTTTCAATTCAAAGAGGAGAGTTATAAGACCTATCCATATTTTCATTTTCTTTTAAGAGGGGGGAAAAACAGCTCACATTTGGATATCAGAGAAACCTGTTTACTAGAACTTGGTCTGAGCAATGACAATTAAAGAACAACAGAACAAGGAAGTCAGTCTTAACAATTAATGTAAACACCCTACCATTTGAGATGGAAATGGGATACACCATACATTTTAAATAATTAAAGTACATCTTACCTTCCACAGCTCTTTTGAAGAATACTTTGCAGCTGCCACAAGTGAGGACACCATAATGACACCCAGAAGCCTCATCTGAGCAAACAAGGCAGAGTTTGGGAGGTGGTCCCGTAGTTGCTGAAGAGGTAGAGGGTGAAGTGCTTACATCAGATCTCATTCCAGGGCTAAGGAAATAACCAAAGTATAGAGCATGTATCAAATTGAAAGGAAACATGAATAACAAAAACCT
Source organism: Ctenosaura bakeri (assembly GCA_948474755.1). Classification (NCBI taxonomy): domain Eukaryota; kingdom Metazoa; phylum Chordata; class Lepidosauria; order Squamata; family Iguanidae; genus Ctenosaura; species Ctenosaura bakeri. The sequence continues at coordinate 109,087 of CAOLHI010002391.1, read as the reverse complement.
TTATTCTTAATTACAACAGCCTTTGCTCTGTTAACAAGTATAGAATTTGAGAAAAGCAATGAAATATTCATTTTGTCCAAAGCATTTTTATTTATATTTTTATATTTATTTATATATTATCCTGAAACACAAGTTTTTAGTTGTTTTTAAATGTTATACTGTAAATCAACTTTGGGACCCTTTCTGGGCCAAAAACCAACTCAGAAATAGGTTTACATATATACATATATAACCAAGTGCTTCACATTCTAAAGCCATTAAATAAGTATGTATTTTTCACAGAATAAGACTGAATGTGCAATTTTCATTAATCAGCTTTCTGAATGCAGAAAGATGATATTTAAAAGACTGTATAGTTTTTTCCTACTTTTTTCTTAACTAGATGACAACACAACATGTGAATGCATTAGAATGGATGCATGGATATTTGTGTTTAAGAAAGGATTTTTTTTTTATTTCAGCAACCCTGTGTTAGGATGGGTGCAGGAAATCAGACCAGATGCTTCTTCAAAGTATTCTCCTGAGGTCATTAGTATCAACAGAATTTTTCAGTACTTCAGTCTGAACACACGATGCTATCATAGGGATAAACCCAGTATTCATGGGGAAAAAACACTGCATAATTAGTCCATTAACATGGTTACTGAACAAAGTCAGAATCTCTGATGTAATCACTGCTACCAACTGAAACTTAGCATTCAAATTACATTGTAAAACTAGATAAATATTTTTGATATCTGCTTAGGAGAAATGAGGTCTTAAGATCTAAATTATGCTAGATTAAAAGCTGCATTGCAAATTTCATCAATCTAGAGAAGTAAAAGGTATTTTCAGTTTTGGCATGCAGCCAGTCTTTGCAAAGTCAAAGTCTACCTGTGTTTTCTTAAATGATGTTCCATTCAGAAGACTGACTAAACTGGATTTCAAATTCTTAACTGGAACTATTTCCTCACGTATACTAGAAAGACTATTTAATTTAAGCTTCATGTTGTTAGTGTGTGTATGTGCCTTCATGTGTCCCTGCCAACTTATGGAAGCCCCACTAATTTCATAGGATTTTCTTAAGCAAGGAATATTCATAGGTAGTTTTGCCAGTTCCTTCTTCTAAAATATAGCTTACAGTACCTGGTATTCCTTGCATGCTGTTTAGAGACTAATAATTCACAGGGGTTTAAGAAAGCTGCAGTTGAAATTCGCAAAGTTCCCTTCAAAACTAGGGTAGAAGGTTCAGGGAGACAGGGACTGATGCACATAAAAAGGCCAGATTATGGTTGGACATTGCATGATCAAGCCCTGACCTTACAAACTCCCCACTTCTAGATGCAGATTGTGTAGATACTTTTTTCCAGAATTGCAGCAAAACGTTTCTCCCATCCTCATTTGAAGGATAAGATCAAGCCAGTTTGCTAGTCTGACAGAAATGACAAACTATGGTTAGAACTATGATTTACAGTTGTAATTTGGCAGGGGAACATATATGCTAGCTTGCCAGTTAGGAAGTTACAGCAAATTATGGTCTGCCACAAACCACAAAGTAATAAACTGGATTACATCAAGAGACAGCAAGTGAGCACAAGGCCTGTTCTACAGAACAAAAATATTAATTGGCATTACAGGTGAATTGACCCACAGAAAAATCACTGCATCTCTGCCAACTGCCTATGATCCTTTGTACTGTGGCATAAGGTACTATGGGTTGAAAACTCCAAGAAGGGCTGTTCTTACTAAGTTCAGAAAGAGAGGGAAAGTTGGAAAGGAGATGAGCTAATGTTGCCAGGCAGCATATGTAGGAGAGTCCCATCAGCCACCCACTTCTGCCTTGTGAAGGACTCCTAATGTCTCAAAGGAATCCAGGGTGGGTTGAATATGGTGATCATACTTTTTTGTATGTTAAATATGGTTTGGAAGGGCCTAGAGTTATTAATGATTTCATGGGGTCCTGTGCCCCTAACCCTAGTGAATGTGGAGGCATGACTGTACAAGTTAACATAATCAATTCTTTTGCAATGTGCCTATAATTGTTTGAGTTACTTTTACATAATTAAGAGGCCTGCCTTCACCACTTAGATGTGCCTTGTAAGAGGCCTGAAGTGTTGATCAATTTTTTAAAAAAAATTAAAATTCAGATCTTAAAAAATTAAGTCTTAGAACAATTGTCATTTTCTAAAAACAATTACTAAATTTCCTTAAAATGTTATTAAAACAATTACAATTAAGTAAAAGATACAAGGAATAGTAATTACATAAACTCTATTCTATGAATATGCTATTGTTTAATATAATCTGCATCTCTGAATATGTATTAACTATTAAAATATTAATATTTGATATTAAACAATGAAGTACTTTTACTAATAGAATCTCCCCCACTAATGATTTACATGTGATTCAAATCCCTGAAACTGAGTCCTTCAAAGAAAAGACTTAAATCATAACCAATCTCAGATCAATGTTGGTAGCTTGTATTATTATGATTTTTATTTTTTTAAGATAACTGTAAGAAATTATTTTTGTTACTCTGTAACTAAGAGAAAGGAAAATGTTACTTTTTAAACTTTGAGGGGATAGCTATTCTATCGAGAGACTGTTGTGTAAATTGAAAGACAAACAAGTTTTATTTGGCACAAGCTTTCATTGAGTAAAGCTTATTTCAACATTTGAAAAAGCAATGCAAATCAGAGTGCAGGAAAAGAAATATGGAAAGAACCAGTCACAAAGAAGAATGAAGGAGCAAGCTTTCCAGATGCACACAAGTTTTAAAATTAAGCCCAACATGTTTTGATTTCAGTTACTCCCGATAAATAAATTCATAAAATGGAGACATACCACCACCATCATCATGTCTGAGGGGCTCTTAAAATGCTAAAATTTTAAATTTTACTTCTACCTACATCGGTTATGGTAAAGTATTTCTGTTCATATTTTCATTTTGTAATTGTTTGAATTTTGTATATCAAAATGGTAAAAATTCTATTATTTTCTGTAGTGATAAAAATTGACTACATCATTTAAAGTTTTTTTTCTTTCCTTACTAAGCTATATGCAAATATGTTATAGTTTTATATTCTTGATATTCTGCCCAATCAATAATTCAAGTTTAAACACAATATGCTCAATAACAAAAGGGATTCCACTGTGTTCCTGAAAATTATTTTTTGTTCCTTGGTCATTCCCCCACACAACTAAAGAGAACCAAAAGTTGGGATGACTAGGAAAATATAGTTGGCAACTACAGAGTAACTACAACTAGTCCTCCACATTTGCAGGTTTCATTTTCACAGATCTGATTTGCAAGTTTCTCCAACCCCTGCTCTCCACTTCACGGTCTTCCTTTCAGGGGGAATCCTCCCTCCTGGCAGCTCTAATCAGGCTGTGCAGCCCTTTAAAAACTTGTCTCTGGTCCTCTTCCTCCTCCACTTGCTGCTGGATGACCACCTAAGGATGGCTCACAGCCTGATTTCTTAGCACCACAAGCCCTCTCCCAATTCCAACTACACATCCAAGAAAGGCAAAAGAGAGGAAGCATAAGGCCACCATGCCAACCTATACCCTTTCCCTGACCTGGCTTGGACCCTGGGTGCCTATTCTCCACACCATGCCTTGGCCCCCTTCCCACAGACATCCACACACATTTTGGTATTTGCAGTTTTTCCCCTTCTGTGGGGGTCCTGTGCCCCTAACTCTAGAAAATGTGGAGGGTAAACTATATTTAGTCATCACATTGGCCTGCCAACGTCTTCCTCACCAAAGCATTCAAACTGAAAAAACACAGAGAAAGCAGCTATCTTGAAAGGAATGGGAGGATGATAGAAAGGGACTGAATGGTACCCAGTGGGTTATCTTGTTCAAACAAATATATAAAAGCATCTGCTTAGCAGAGTTGTAAAGGGTTAAGCAAACAGAGGTCTTAAAGAGGAAAAAAAGAAAACAACAGCTTCATATACAGCAACACAAACCCCATACTGAAAAAGCATGTCCATAATGTTTGTCTAACTGTGCTATCCAAGAAGAAACAGTGAAGGCCAAGTTCCTTGGACTCCTCCTTCAAAGATCCCCCAACTCTCTTCAGCCTTTCTGACAGAAAAGGCAGGCGGAATGTCTGATGGTTTGGCTATTGCTTCGTAAATACATCATGCTCTTTAAGTCAGGAGTTTCAATAAGAACCAGAGTCCTGTTGTTAGGTGTTGTGAAGCAAGCAGTCTGCAATCTCTACACAGTCTTGTTTTGTACCTATACAAGGTGCTAGTGAGGGTTCCTTTGCTGTGAAAGGAACTCTTGCAGATGATATATGGTTTTAACATTTCAAACCTAATTTCCAACATAAGAGTGGTATGAAATTCCAAATGATAACAAAGCATATTAATTTTGCATAATCTAACATATAAGAAAATCACATTGTTTAGCAGAATTACCAGAGGTAAAGAACAGATGCTCTACTTCTGGTTATGGGCTGATAGATCAGTATTTGCTACCATCAGATCAAGAGCAGCATTTACAGATTATATGGAAGAATCTGTCAGATGCTCCTCATTATTTGTTCTCTGAAACCATAATGTTTTGTTTTTGTTTTGCATCCTTCAAAAATGAAATTCATAAACAGGTAAAAGCTACTACTTCACTGCAGTTTCTCTTCTAAGAAGTTGAATATATATGTGTGTGAGAGTATATGTATATATGTATGCGTGTATATGTATACGTACACACACACACATGCATGCATGTGTGTGTATATATATAAAATATACATGGAAGAAACAGACAAAAACAAGAGCCAATATAGCTGTAAAGACCATAAATAGAAGAAGAAGAAGAAGAAAAATAGAAGGGTCACAAAATGCAGATATGCCAAGTTGTAGGACTTGGTAAATATTAATCAGAAAAAGCATGATTTTCAATTTTTTAACCTTTTTTATTCTTTAAAAAAAATTACACCAGTGAATCCATTACAAAATGAGTATATTTACTTCTAACAGACAAAGATAAGAGTCTTGGAAAGGTTCAGAGGACAATTTATGCAGACAAGTCAAATTACCCAACATCATTTTGTTTGTTAAATATTTAACAGAGTCTTTTCTATGAAGTCCAAGGTCCAAACATATTAAAGACGAAGAGTTAAAACCAGAGGTGTTAGATACAGATTTCCCCATGTTATATCAAAAAGAAAGATTTCAGAACAGTTTTTTTAAGAAACAGACAGCACACATACAACCCTATGTACAATAAGAATGAAGCAGTTTGTGCCTAAAACCATAAAAATATCCCTCAGTCTGAGAACTCTTTCACTACCCTGAAAGTTTTTCAGGAAAGTGCCAAAGACTATATTCCCCTCACCAGGAAAAGCTGTTTGGCTCTGTTCTTTACTGTGGGTAATAATGAAATTATTTTTGTTCTTTTTTTTTAAAAAAATATTTTACAGAATTTACTGCTGCACCACTCTACCCTTTTAAACCACTCAGAAATATTGCGTTAGCTACTATTTTAAAATGAGAATTCTCAGACTCTGATCCTCCAAGTATTCTGCACTTTAGCTCCTGGAAACCACAGTCAGCGTGGCCACTGGTGAGGGACTCTGGGAGCTGAAGTCCAAAACATCTGGAAGACCTAACACTGAAAACTACTGTTTTAAAATACACAATTCTCATGCTAGCCTCACAGAAGCTGGTGCAAACTTACCTGCTATTGAAATCCCTTTGTATCCTTTGATATTTTTTTCTGCCTTTTTACTGATACATCCTGACCACTTGCTGCGTTGTTAAAAATACCCTAGAGATACCAGTTCCTGTATGATTTTGGAAGCTGAGCAAGGTAAGTTCTGGTCAGTACCTGGGTGGGAGACCATGAACAAATACCAGGTGCTGTAGGCTGCACTTCAGAGGAAGGAACTAGCAGAACCACCTCTGTGTATTCTTAGCCTAAGAAAACCCTACGAATTCATGGGGTCGCATCAAATTGACAGGTGACTTGAAGGTACACATGTATGCATGCATACACGCACGCACATACACCCACCAATGAAATTAAATCGCTCTCCTCCTTTCAACTCCTTCTAAGCTCCACTTTTTATCCAAGAACAGGGCAACCAATTAATTTTATGCAACTTTGTGCTTAATTTTAAATGGCCACTTCCAAGCTACTCTCTGGAAACAACTGTTATGTCCTCAACTAAAGAGAGAAAGAAGAGCAATGGAAAAAAAGGGAGTGGCTCTGCCTATTAGTTTCATGCAGTCATCAGACTAGACACCAGAGAACATGGCCCTTAACAGAAGAAAGCTCCCCCTCCCCAGCCATCTTACAGAAAGTCACTCTTTGAGACCATGAGAATTTCCGGATTGTCCAGCCCTCTTCCTCAGCTTTGCTAAACCTGTCTTCACTCCAAGTCTCATGGACAGACTCAAAGTACATTCCAAACTGTGCAGAATGCAGCTTTGTTTCTCTTAAAAGGCTTTGAAAATGCAGCTCCCTATTGGCACTAATAGAAGCTTTTACTATTTAATATTTTTTTCCATTTTAATTAACTATAGGGGCAGAGTAGAGGATGAAATATTTTTAATTTACAGAGGGAGGTAAATTTAGGCAGATTTCCTCATTTCAGATTCCACATTTACAGATCCCCTTTCATATATGAAGAGGTCCCTCCTTGTTTGCTTGATTATTCTAGTGGTACACTCCATATATGGCAAAAAGTAATTATTTCAAGCAATAATTAACTTAACTGTAAAGATCTACCCTCACAACCAAACTAGTCACAGAACGGGAAGGTCACTCTTTTTTTTAAAAAAAAAAAATCAGATGACTAAACAGTCAGTTATTAGGTTGTCACTACTCTAAAAAGATACGTCTAGCTGATTAGTTAGTTCTTCCAAAAGTGCACTAGCAACTTGCTGGGGAAAGGGAAGTCAGACCAGGTGCATGGCTGCATTCAGACATAACAGTAAGCTAAAGAATTGCAAGAATTTATTGAGTAGAAGTCACATGCCAGTGCAAGCTGACAGACTGCTCCTAGCTGCACTAAGCACAGTTAAAAATCTGCAGAGCAAAATTCTGTGTTTTGTTTATTGTGTTGTCAGAACTGACAGCAGCTAGTAAGTCAGAGTGCCAGCTGCTGCCACATTCAGACAACAAGATAAAAACGGGACACAGAACAAATTGGTTCCCTGGATTACCCTGCATTCTAACACAGTAACTGATTAACAGATGACTGCAACTTCAGCCAGGGAAGTAATTTTGCCAAAGATGTCCCATTCCTGAAGCTTCTTTCTAGTGAAGCACCAAAAGTGATTCTTTGGTGTTTGTCGGGACTGTTCATTTCATATATTTTCATTCTGTCTTTTAGTTTCCACTTCCTCATATGAAGCTAATGTTCAAATTGGGAAGTTACAACTGAACTATTAGATCTTCTACTTGTGCATTCTGTAAAAAAGGCATTTATCAAGCCAGCACTCTTCACAGGCTCCCATTATACCAATTATTATTTTTCTCCCTTGTTCCCAACTCTTCTTTCTTTGCTTTCAACTCTGAGGTGCTTTTTAGTGGTCATACACAACTAACACCTTTTCAACTATTGTTGCACTCTTTTGTAAAACCCATACTATTTGCAAGATGTACGTGCCCACACCCCAAAGGAGAGGGAATTGTAAAAAAAAAAGCCATCATCCTGCCACTGCTCAATAATAGATGGCTTCAGCATGGCACTTTTTTCTTCTTCTTGAAAGTAACTCTCTAAACTTGTTTGAAGTTGAAGGTTAACTTTCTGTACAGTTAGTACCTTTATCAAACTTTGGCAGCTTTACAGAAAAGGGTTAAAGTCTTTCTGAATAAAATATGCAATTTAGCTGCTTTCTGGGAAAACTAAATATAAACAATAGAAAAAATACTGTAGCTTCAGCACTGTGAACTCTTCAATTGCTGGGTTAAGAGTTTTTCCTGTTTCATCAAACAAGACGCCTACACAATGTTTGGTCCTTAACCTCTCTATACTACAGCTCTATATCAAGTACAAGGAGAAATTACCATCTACATATCTGCCATTTAGAATTATTAATTCTTATTTTTAAATATTAAGTTTTGACACAAAAATGCTTTGATTATTGAACTGGACAGAAACCGGAAATCTGATCCTGCTAATTCTCCTAAATCTTGCAGCAGCAGCAGCACCTCCTCCTCCACAACCAGCATCTCCTGTATACCACTATCTTTCTAGAAGGATGGCTAGATTGGTGTTCCATACTTCTGTTCTGAAAATAAGGTGGTGCTAGAGATTATTGCTCATTCCCACAGCAGTCTTATAGACCATCCTGTAATTCCATTAGAATTACATACCCTCATGCTGACTTTCCGAAACTCACAATAGCTGAAATCCAACTGTTAGTCTCAACTAGAATAGATCCATTGAATCAATGAAGTTACGTATGTTTTGACTTATCAAGTTCTCACTGATTCAATGGGTCTAACACTAAGTCAGACTAATAACTGGATTTACTCCCACTTTTCACAGTACGTGCTACTCTGCAATATAAATTTCTCCCAATTTCACTTTATTTGGCTCCTCTAGAAAAAAAAATCAAATTTTGTTTCTTCATGCAATTTCTTCCAACTCAATCTATTCTGTGGCCAATGCATTACTATCCACACTGTATGTCAATTTTCATTTACTAATGTTCTTATATTATTTTGTCAACACTAATCAAGTCCTTCAATCTAACTAATCAACTTTATCTCATATTTTATGTAACTTCATGGTAGGACTTATTTCCAAGTTTAAGGAAAAAAACAATACTGTACTGTGCAGAAGTGTATAGGGCAGGGTTGCTGGTTTGGCTTTAGACCGGGAGTAGAAATCTCATGGGCTGGAATCCTCTATGGCAGTTATAAATATGTAATCTAGAGTTATGAACTTGTGACTTTTACATATTCTTGATCCCTATACAGAGTACATGTAGGAGCACTGTAAGCCCTCCAATCTCTATTTATCAGGTAACAGCAGCTGCAATCAATGGAAATCTATTCCTAGCCAACTGGGAAGCAGCCAGTTGACTTTACCGCCCCCCCTTGTGTGAATGATGTCCAGTACAAGACGAATTGCAAGAGGGACTGTGCTTCTGGCTGTCACAACAGAGGTCACTCACAAGAAGGGATGGGGATGTCAGTCAGCTGCTGCCTGACAGGGGAAGGGACCCCCATCAGTTGCAGCAGCTAGTTTCCAGTAAGTGGGACTGGGGATACTGTGGTAGCATTCACTGCTTACACATAAATAAACCCCACACAGGATTCCAGTCATGGCCCTCAAGATGCTACTGGATTGCACTTCCCAGCAGCCTTCGCCAGCCTTAAAGTGGGGAGGAATGCTGGGCATTGCAGTTCAGCAACATCTGGAAGGCAGCATGATTCCCAACTCTGCTCTAAATAAAAGTGATCAAGTGAAGTTCACAGATACCTCTCAAACTACTGCATCACACATACCAAAATAACAAATCATCATTCCATTCCTGTTGCCACAGTTTTAGCAAAAGGACTTGTTTAGAACAGAGATTTCTGCCTATCAAGTCAGACACATACTTCCATCCATATAGACTAGGAGTCTTCATAGACCACAAGCTGAACATGAGTCAGCAGTGTGATGCGGCAGCCAAGAAAGCCAATGCAATTCTCGGCTGCATCAATAGGAGTATGGTGTCTAGATCGAGGGAGGTACTGGTACCACTCTACTCTGCTTTGGTTAAACCCCATCTTGAATACTGTGTCCAGTTCTGGGCACCCCAATTCAAGAAGGATATTGACAAGCTGGAGCAAGTCCAGAGGAGGGTGACCAAAATGGTGCGAGGTCTGGAAGCCATGCCCTATGAGGATAGACTTAGTGAGCTGGGCATGTTTAGTCTGCAGAAGAGGAGGTTAAGAGGGGACATGATAGCCATGTTTAAATATTTGAAGGGACGCCACGTAGAGGAAGGAGGGGACTTGTTTTCTGCTGCTCCAGAGACCAGGACAAGGAGCAATGGATTCAAGCTGCAGGAAAGGAGATTCCACCTGAACCTCAGGAAGAACTTCCTGACAGTCAGGGCTGTCCGGCAGTGGAATATGCTGCCTCGGAGTGTAGTGGAGGCTCCTTCCTTGGAGGTTTTTAAGCAGAGGTTTGATGGCCATCTGTCAGGATTGATTTGAGGGTGTTCCTGCATGGCAGGGGGTTGGACTGGATGGCCTGTGTGGTCTCTTCCAACTCTGAATTTCTATGATTCTATGATTCTAGACAAGGCAGCATGAATAAAGCCAGGCCAGATCCTTCCCTTCATTTTCTTCAAATTATAGTGAAGTTGGAATGGATACGTTATTCAAAGGGTGGGCTTTGGCCATATTGCAATTTGATTTGTGGGTTCCTGATTATGTCGTATTTCTTTTAAAAGGAACTCCTTTTTTAAATCTGAATGAATTATTCTCAAAGGTGATCTCGAATACCTGCATTTCTGTACTGTACAGTAGGTGTTTTTTTATATATACGCACACACTGCCCCCTGTAATCACAGTGTCAGATAGTTGGGACAAACATGGAAGTATTAACATTATCCTCTGGATCCAATTACAATGGTGCTGCATAGCAAAGATCGCAGGGAACATGAGAGACCACATAACAGAAATCTGGATTTTGGATTCAATCCACCTAACAAAGATCCAGAATGATTAGGTTCTGAGTTGAGTCAGAGGTTGCTCAACTGCTATGATGTTGCAAATTATTAGTGGAAAAAACCAATGCAAATACTTGGAAGATATTACTACTGAAATACACCACCAACTACAAACAGTTTCATACTTCTGCTGAAATTCCAATAGCTAATATTTTAAATGGAAGGACTTAATACATTCCCATAGAAATCTCAGTCATTTTCAAGCTTCCAAGACTGAGAAGGCTAGATGGATTCTAAATACTATTGATTACTGCATGCATCACTCTGCAAAGAAACAAGCTTTGCAAATAATCTGTGATCCTATGCGCTATGCACAAAAAAAATGCATTACGATAACTGATTGAAATACCTGAGCCTAGTTTGCTACTCCATCTAATTCCAAAACAACCTACAGTTCTGAACAGGGGAAGGAGAACAGCTGCCGTAATTCATCTTAAGTTTCATTTCTTAAATACTTTAATCAGAATGTGAACTAATGACTAAGTGCAACACAGAATACATATATTAAATATGACAGCTCTACTGTTGAATATAGAATTTTATACAGCTGCATCCCATCGCACATGAAAATTTAAACACATCTCATTTTTTCACAAAAATAATTCTTAAATACTGAATTATTATTCTTTTTTAATTAATCAAACATGAATCAAAGAGTATGATGGAAATGTGTCAAACTACAGGAATAGCATTTGAGCAATTCTTAGGAACTAATTTATATTAAGAACTTAAAATCAGAATGTGATTTTTTACATTCAGCATGTGATTTTTTTTTTTAAAAAAAATTTTTGCTCTGGAATTATTTTTTTTTGTTTGAGCAAAAATATTTTAACTCCCTTATCTTACAAATGTTATTTAAGTTTAATTTTGAAGCACTTCCTCCAATTGCTTCAAAAATATTCCTTACTGATCTGCCATACGTAAATGACACTTGTAGTTATTACATCATCACTCTGTGAGCAATCTGATTTAACACATGCAATGGGTGGGGGAAATAATTTCTTTTCTGCTATTGTGAAATAATATGAACTCAGAAATCCTTGCCAATTTACTATTGGTAACCCAGGGATCTACTAGTCAATTTAGATCCCTCTTTTGCCCATTTCTAGTATATTGGATGCAGATTTTCAAGGAATGATCACTGAAGTGACAGGGGTGTGTGTAAGACTGTGCAATGCAGAATGAAGGAAGGTTTCAGAATCCAGGAAATGTAGGTATGCACTATGGATCACGCTTTGAATCCATCACACTGTCTTGATATACATATTTATACTAAATTCATTCTTTGAAAATTTAACAATCACAGTAAATACTATAGATTTTAAATTAAGCATTTTTCATTGATCACAGACTTCATTGTGCTCATCCAATACAGGAAATAAAATACTTTGCTGGATAGTGAGGACAATGTCTTTAACAAATTTTATAGATTATTTCTGTCCTTAAAGATTTAATGCATCTTCTGTATTTGAATCACAAATTCTGTTTCAATGAGCGGACACTGCTTTGTACCAAGTCCATCCTGAAGTCAGAGATTCAGGGTGGAAAATCTCCTGTGAAAATCTTTCCAAAGCTATGTTTTCCCCTGCAAACCATACCTATGTACCTACCAACCACAGAGTGAGAGAGAAAGAGAGAGAGATGCTTATTTAGATTATCTGGTTGGTTGTATGGGATCAATCATGTTGGATGGGCTAAACGTGAGATAAAAAATTATTTGTCTAAGGAGACAATCACTGACAAACCTTAGCACTCAGAGGAACAGACTAACAAATAAATGCATTCCTAAGCTTGTTTCTATTTCAAAAAATCTCTTGCTTCTCAATCAGTCCAAAGTACATATAGTCAAGTCAGAATGCAACAAGTTTTTTGTGCCCACAGATTTACATCTATCCTTTAGTGAAACAAAATGTTCAACCCATTGTAGTGAATCTTGTTCTTCTCAACTTAAAGTGGACTAATAAGTAATGTAGAGTATCTTTGAACGTATTACAGTTCTATTGCAGGAAAAAGAATTTAAATTGTTGATATATCAGGTAGAGGTATTGTAAGCATGTGTTCTAAAAAATAGTATTCTTTCAGGTGTAGCCATGTTTTGTTTATGTGTAAAGAAAGAAGGAATAATGAAAGACAGCCAACATGGTGTAAGGGTTTAAGTTATGGACTACGATTCTGGAGACCAGGGTTCACAGCCCTACTGAACCATGGAAACTCACTAGGTGACCTTGGACAAGTCACATTCTCTCACCTCAGAGGAAGACAAAGGCAAACCCTCTCTGAATAAATCTTGCCAAGAAAATCCCATGATAGGTTTGCCTGCACATCTCTTCTTTGAGGTGCTTCTTTTTCACCCATTCAGTCAAGCAGAAAATGAAGCACTGCTATCTCACACAAGGTATTTCTCACTGCATACCCACTCTGTTGGTCTGATCTACCTATACATCGTCTTGGGTGTTACATGCTGTACTGGTACAGCATTGTGATGTCTACTGACACACTCATTAAGTGCTCTAGATCAGTGCTATCCAGGTAACTAAGAGTTCAGAACACAATTAAAATAACAAAATAATACAGTGCAAATATAGTATTGGTCCATTGTCCATGGAGGCAAAAGGCCAGTCTTCCCACTGTGCAGCTTTTGAAGCATTTCTCTATCAGGATATATAGTGTAGAAATCAGATTTGGGTGAGGAAAAGACAGTCAGTGGGTTTCAGTTGTCCGTGTGTGAGATTCTGGATTATTTTATTATAGCCTTTTAAAATCTACTGCACAGCTTTCCAAACTTTTCACGCTGGCAACACACTTTTTAGACATGTATTATTTCATGACACAGTGATTTAGTAAGTAATTCAGTAAGTGGAGGCAGCCCCTCCACCCAAGCCTGGCCCGCTGCCCTTGCCAGGGTCTTCCTCAGCCTGGAATGGCAGCGGTGGCAGTGGGAGAGGCAACCCCTCCACCTGGGCCTGGCCTGCAACCACCCTTGCCAGGGTCTTCCAGAGGCAGGGGCAGTCCCTTCACCCAGATTTGGGCTGCCACAGCAGTGGGAGAGGCAGTCCATCCACCCATTACATTTGTGCGACACACCTACAAACTGCAGATAGCACATTAACATGTTGCAACACACAGTTTGGAAAGCTCTGATCTACTGTGTTCTAGGTGCACTGAACTACAAAGTACATTCTGCAACTTGTATATAAACAACTGAAAGGACACCAGGTTGAGGAAGGCAATTTTATAAATTGGGGACAGCTTTTTTTTTTTTTGGAGCAATTTGGTATCACATCCAAAGCATGTGAAGATAATTTATTTGTTAACCCATAAGCTATTCTTGAGGTAAAAAGCTTAGTGGTCAAGAAAAAAAAAGTAAGATCATGCTGGAATAATGCAAGTGTTCAGCTTTAAGCTTCGCTGTAAGGAATTTCTCATTCTGGCTTAAAATAGCATTACCTCTGTTAATTTCAGGCCCTATACAATCCCTAAAGAACATACAAGCACGTATCATTATTTCTGGTTTGCATCAAATTGTGCTATAAGGCAAAGTCTTTGAAATACTTATATACAAAGGGATTGCAACATTTTATAACCACTGATTCTGTGTTTATTCTCAGAAACATTTTTAAAATGTCATATTGATAAATGATAAAGCTAGTGGCCAAAGAACAAAGGAAACCATGGTCCCAGGCTTATCTCCTTGTTTTGGTAAGCTCTTAATAAAGCTCATGGTTAAATGCATGTTTTTACAGGAATTAACACTGGACCAAAATTTACAGTTGGGCATTTAGTGTAGTGACAATTATGTCATTTAGGTATTTCTTCTAAAACTCCATTCCTGCTTAGATCCACAAACAGCCTTTGATTTTGGCATGTTATATATTAAAATGCAGAACTAGTATGATGTAGTAATTTGAATGCTGGATTACGATGCAAAGCAACCAGAGTTCAAATCTCCTGTCAGCTATGGAAACCCACTGGGTGAACTTAGGCAAGTCAATGGCAAACCTAGTCTGAATAAATCTTCCCAAGAAAACCCCATAACAGGTTCACCACAAGCCAGAAATTACATGAACGCAATCAACAACAAAGAATAGTATAATGCACTAAACAGTTTAAACACAGATATGTTTATTTATGAGTTGAAATCTCTCTCTTCAGTCACAACCTCTCAGACTGGCTTATGAAAAAGCCAATTAATGGAAAAGCCAAAACAAAATTATAAATACCAACAAATATAAAAATCATATAAAACCCAATACAGAGCAGAGCTATCAAAATACAAGAAGCAGCCAGTTCCTGACCAGCAATTCAGTAAGGTATTGGGGGACGGAACTTCACTTTGTCCCAAAAAGTCATCAAAATTAACTCTTGGCAACCCTTTTTGCAAAGAGCAATCTACACACATATTGCTACGACTGTGAAGGTCCTCTCTCATCACAATGTACGTAACAGATAGAAGTGGGAAAGTGGTGAGGTGTCAAAGTAGCCATAACCAATATTACAGCTAAGGGCACACCCTTCCTCAGCTGAAAATTTTTAGTCAAAAAATCAAGCTTAAAAACCTGGGATGACTTATCCCTAAGTCAACTGGACCTCCAGGGAATCCATGTTCCTGGAGGGTCGAGGGAACGGACTATCACAATCCTTCACCTTGAGGTGTGCGGAGGCTGGCCACCCAGCTCAGGAAAAAGGCCTCAGAACCCCTCAAGCTAGGAGTTTGTGAGGATCTAATCTCTTGACTTCTCCTCCCGCCGCCCACCTACCGACCAAAACAGCATGGACTCCACAGAGGTCTGGATGTTCTTTTCAGGGACATCCAGGGAACCTGTGTTGCAGAAAGGGGAGGGTCAATTTATCCATGGGCCATTGCAAATTTCCTAATTTGGGGCCGAAAACCTGCCCTTAACTTATCCATGAGATCAACCTGCAGTCAAGTACACACGGTATTTCAGATACTTGGGTCCTGATCTTTAGCTTAAGTAAATTTTACGGTTGACTTTGTATTTTGCTGCTCAGAAATCATATTTTGAGAAGAAATACAATACTTGCACAACAGTTTCTGCATAAATAATACTTACCATGTGGCACTGGTATCACAGCTTATTTTTATGTCATCACTCAGATAAAAGCAAAGTTCTTCTGCCAACTTGGCCAATGTTAAAAGCAAGTGATCATAGCACATCTGCTGAGCAATGGCCAAAGAAATATTACCCCTTACCCCAACACTTTCCTGATCTGGATCAGGAGACTAGCTTTCTAGTTTCACTGTGTATGGCCAAGATAACATAAGTTCTTTGTTGTGCAGCAGCCAAGACAATTCCAGCCCATCTCTAAAGATTCAAGCATTCTGGGCATTATGTCTGTCACAGAAAATTTGGCACCAGAGACAGAAATAATGGAAAGAATAGGGATAATTTCCTCCATCACAAAAAAGAAGAGCAGTTCAACATGTTTCAGCAAATATTTTATTCAAAACTAACAGTATGCACATAAACAAACAAAAAACATTTTGAATCTTCTCAATTGAAGTATCTTTGAAAATGTACCCAGGGATGACTTATTTCACCAGCTTGCACTTTTCTTATTTTTGTTTTTGTAGTTTTTGTTTTGTAGTCGATGCTTTTTTAAAAAAATATGCTGGGGTGCCTAGTGAGGCAGACTGATTTCCCTTTTTCCTGTTCGCATAGGCTCAGTAAGGGATTCTGGTGGCAGCTGCTGTTTACCTTGCCTGTTGTAGGAACATCACATAAAATTACAATAGGACTGGCTAAAGCAGAATCTCATTTTTTTCTCAGCTGAAGCTTTACTGCATCAATTATTGCAAAGAAACTGCCGTCACTGAAAGTCTGTTTCTCCAGACCTACTTCACAATCATCCCAATGCCGATGCTGCTAAAAATCTTCCACCTAGATACAAGACGGGGGGGGGGCTGAGTATGCATAAAAAGACTTTGTATAAAGGATATTCTTTGTTAAATGCTTTGTTAACAGAGGTATTCCTGCACTCATAAAGAAGCCAGCACGGTTATCACAACACCTAAGATCCACTGAAAGCTCAATTATGAGGAATGCTCCTAATACACTCATGATGTCCATAATGTTCCTAGCAAACAGATTACCAGAAAATTATCTCCTCATACATGCCCCTGTATGTATGGTAGGAATTCAAACACAATGCAACAACCATGGTATTATTGTTGGATTATTACTCAATTAATCAGAATGCAAAATACACAAACATGATTGCTATATGCAATAACTGACTTATCGTTAAAACACATGCTCTTAAAAACCAAAAGATCTAAAATCCACCACAAAGCTATTTTATTAGTTTGATTTTATTAGTCTTATAGTAGTTTATGATAAGTGTACTAAATAAAAAAAATATTGTGCCATAACTGGAAGTACAGCAAGGGTGGAGAATTTTCATCCCTACAGCCGTTTATGAACGACTACTGCTACCCTCACTCCACACAACTCTCCAGGCTGTCTAGGGCTGCTAAGAGTTCAGTAACATCTGAAGGGCCATAGCCCTCTCAGTTCTGAAACACAGGATCATGGATGGTTTTATTCTAAGCCATTAAAATGGAAGTGGGGCAGAAATATAAAAACAAGCTATCTTGGAAGACTCAAAAATACAGGTGAACCATTTTAGAATTACAATCAAAAGAAAAGCCAGTTGTGTAGTTCCCTCTCATAACATTAGTACGCTCTCTTTCTCTCAAGCAAATATGTTGTTTTCTTGGAACCAGACATTTTTAAAAGGATGGAGACATTTTTCTAGCCTAGTCAAAAGTTCTAGAATAGGTGAATGCCAGATGGCACAAACCCCATTTACAATAAATTGTTCACCTGCTATGCAGCAATGGATCTACAAACAAACATATTCAAGATTTCAGTGAGTAAGAAACCGCCAATTAAAATGAATTAGGATTTTTCTTCTCACATTCTAGAACCCTGTTTAAGCACAATGCTGCAACTGACTCTGAATATGCACAGGCCTCTCTAAAATGCTGAGTAAATAACTGTTCATGAAACAGAGAACTTAGAAATGCACACATTTCAACAGATACTTGTATGAGCAAGCTGCTTGACTGTTTTAAGAAACGTCAGTAGATGAGAAATAACTCAAATGTGCGGAAGATCTTTTCCGCATTATACATGTGTGCAACACATCCTAAATGTGTGATAAAGTACACTTGTTAACAGGAAATGGTATTTAAATTTGAGAACTCTGCAACACATTTTAGGGAAGTTCAGGCTGAAATCTAAATGCACTTTGGTTCATGTACTAGGGTGCGGGAAAGAGCAAATTAGATTTGTTTGTATGAAGATGTGAACCACAATATTTTCTCCTCCTAAATCTGTCATAGCTGGATAGCACAAGATGGAAGAAAGCTGCTACTAAGACAATGGGTGGGACATCTGAGATTATTATGAGAATAATGGATAAAGAAGATAAGAAATTATACTTCTTAGCATTACTGTTTCCACATTGAATTAAAACTAACAAATGTAAGAGCAACATTCTAAACAAAGTTTCAAACACTATACAAGTATTGTCTTTACTACACTAACCTGGGGACATCATACATGCTTATAAAATAAGGAGATGTAAATGCAGATGGCATGTTTATGTGCAGATGGCAAGTTCTTGTAGGATGACAATCTTTTCTTGTTATATTCCAAACAGCTGTTAAAGTTCCACTCAAAAAAGAAATGGAAGAAAGAAACATGCATTCTCCCTGCACCTCCTTCACCTTGTTGTCTTTACGTCACTAGTATTCATTTAACAGAGGTAAGAAATGAAATTAATTAATTTTAATGGTGGAATAAAATGTGTTGAGTATTTGAAGGAAAAGCAGTATCTAATTACTGAATTAGAAAATCTGGATCTGAACACTTTTCTAAAACATTTAGTTTTCCATAATGTTTGTTTTCACATTATAAGATTATAACAATATCCTTTACATTATAAACAAAGATGGTATTCTGCCAGTGATCAACCTTTGTGCTCTTTAAAAAAAAAAAAGGAAGAAGAAATACTAAAACCAGGAAATTCAGTAAGAAAGAGCTAATCATGCTTTCATGAACTCTGAAGAAACCACTTAAGAGATCTTTACAGTTAAAGCACAGAGGAAATCTGCAGTATCCCTGAAGTAGACAGAACAGCATCAAGGATGTCATGTTTGGCTCCACGCCAACCCTCACTCCTGCCCATTCCCTGCCTTGATCTCTGATAGCTGCTCTTCAAGGGTCTAGTCAGGATGAGTTGAAAGCAATACCTGGAAACAATGACTTAGCTAGCCAGAATACCAGGAGAAGGTACCAGAAAATGAAAATGAATATACACATATATGTCTTTCAGATTTCTTTGGGCTTTTGCTGTGTTGGCAGATTCCTTTGAACTATCAGCTTCAGTTTCCATCTACTTGCGAACAGACATACCCTTCTTTTATTGCAGGTCAGTAAGAACCAGGCCAGGAGACAGTCTGAATAACAATGGTAGAAGAACCAACTGCTGACTGGGTCTATTTAAAATCTGGGTGTGATTACTGAGAAACATCATCCATATATTTGAGCACTGTACTATTAATCTCCTGCAACCTGGAAGCTATGATCTCTGTTCTCATTCAAAACAATGTCACACATCATGTATAGAGGCAGTGGTCATGCAAGTAATTCAAAGCTGAATCGAGACAAATCTAAGGGGTTGTGGGTGGGACATTCTCAATCCCTGGAAAGGTCTGGTTTGCCTACTTGTTTTTTGGCACCTGAGCTAGGATAGACTCTGGTAGTGCTTTGACTGAGTGCTGTTTTTTTGAACAGCAGGTACTGTGGTAACAAGAGCTGTTTTGTATCACATCCATCTATTTACACAGACTCCACTCTCATCTTGGGCAGAGTGGATCTTATCTCACTGATCCATGTGTAAGGACTCATCAAGTTTAGCTGGCACAAAACAGCTTCCTGGCTTATGAGTCTTGAGAGTCATATGTATATTTGGCTTATGTGATGTTATCAATCCTTGTTGTGACTTTATGGATGATGTTTTATTTTGTTCTATTATCTGATTTTACCGCTTGGCTTTAATGGATGAAGAACTAACTGGAAACATGGCCTAAAGTGTTAATTAAAATTAATTAAAATTACACAAAAGGACTAAACTTTCTTAGTAACTGTAAAATATAATTTATGCTACACGTTTCTTATCAAACCAAAGTCCACAAACCTGATATCCTTATATCAACTTGATGTCATTGGCTTGATATCTTCTGGGTGCTAAATGTTTTTCTCTGTTAGGTATATCTTTTAAATGACTCAAGCAGTTTAGGCCTATCTGTTTTAAGATGCCTATGCTAATTTTGGGGTGCTGCAAGTTTAGTGCTGTCATATTTTATGTCACTCATTATTGCAGGGGATTATATCATATTAAAATTTAAACTATTTTATTTATTACAGCATTAGTAGCCCAATGACTAGCCCTAAGGCTACAAGATTCACTTACTAAAATTAGTAGCATGATAGCCCTCAGACTTTTAAACTAAATTCAAGAAGTGACACTGAAGGAAAAAGGGGTGGCGATCAGGGAAGAAGAAAGAAGGCTGAAGTTATATTTACTATGGCCAGCTGGACAGAAACTATTCAGATGACAGGTTGGAATATTTGTCATTAGTGGACAAAGGCAGCCAAAGGCAGCTGCTCTCTCACCCTTTTATTTATTTATTTACTGTAAGCTGCATGGAGAACTTTGTTATGGGAGAGCACGTTTTCAGTAATTATAAAAACTAATAAGAAAGACTACAGCACAAGTACCAATTCCAAATCACAGCACCTCCCAAAATCTAATGTTTACTAAAGGAGCAGTTATGTGGAATTGTGTTTCAAAGGTGCCAACTCACACAAATGTTAAGAATTTGTAATTTCATGCAGTTATTTAACAGATGAACCAGATACTATTAATGCTTACCCAAAAACAATTTGTCATTTAGCATGCTTAACTGAATACCATAGTTTTAAATATACAAATGAAAAGCGTTATTTAACTACAGCAGTTACAAATAAGAAATGTAATCATAGCTACCAAAAGAGAGTTGTTAACTGTCTGATGTGACTTCAAAACTTTTAAGGCTAATGCTATAAGAGGAATGGGAAAGGGGAAAAATTCTACATTCCTCTTAGAAAGTTCTACTGCATTGATGGGAATTGTGTTTAATCGGTAGCAGGCTGGGGTTCAAAATCCTGAATATAGAATCGATATACATAATCCAGAAAAATTCTGTCCTAACTAATGCATCTGGAAGACACAAAACAGGGTTGACTTAAGCATTTTCATGGCACATTCTCATCCAGATTCCAGAAGGAAATCACATTCCATGTTGAAAAAATGTGACAAGACACTCTGTCTAAAGTCCCTAGACACTTCCTGAAGTTCAGTTAATCATGATGAAAGGGACCTTGAACCATGTGCAAGAATTTTAAACTCTTATTTCTTCATGATTTAAAGTTTATGCTGATATTTAACATAAGTGAGAAACAAACTGAAGGCACCATCAAGTTTTACTGTATAAAATTTTAACCACTGAATTTTAACTACTTAATGGTGGCTGTCTTGAAGTAGAAATGAAGGTTTACACAAATTCCAATACTTTTATAGCACAACCGTAAATAGCTTTACTTGGAAGTAAACCTCAAGATCTACTGGGACTGCTACACGGTAAAAATGCTTACAATGGCACCAATTCACTGAACAGCAACTTAACTGGTTGTTTTAGACAATAAAGATGGCTTTTCCTAGACCACAAAGATATACAGATAGACAGACAGACACACATACACACTCCCCTTTATATCTGGCAAGAGAAATGTATGTGTCTGCAATTACATTTATACTTTCAACATTATCTCCCTTCTTTAGTGACTCCCACACTACCATAAACAAGGATGGCATTGAAGACTGAAAGTTGTTTTGAGAAAATGAAACTTTAAGAAACAACTTTGCAAATATCAGGAACTGAGAAGTAGCCATCACTGCTGAAATACAACAGAAATCAATTTTATAGCTGTTCTTTCAACTAAAGACAAGGAGTCTTCAAAGTTGTTTAAAAAATCTTCCCAAGAAATGAGCAAAGGTTTATGTAAAATTGTTATAATTTAGAATTTCCTATTACTGAGTAACAAAGCTTTCGAGTAGCCCTAGTAATTCTGGAGTCAAGTATGGAGATTCGAAAGTTACTTTGAGAAAGCAATTAGTCACAGTAATTGTTCCAAGGTTGTGGTAACAAGTCATTATTGATTCCTAAGTCCCAAGGTTGTGGTAACAAGTCATTACTGATTCCTATGTCTATAATTTTCTGAAAAACAACACTTTGGCCCCCATTTCACCAAAGCAAGTAAACAGCTACCGTAGGTCCTTAAAAGAACTGCTGAATGCTACAAGCTACCGGCCTGTAGCACCAAATGCACACTCCTCCCACATACTTCAGGGGATTTAATGCCAAAAGAAGAAGAAGAAGAAGAAGAAGAAGAAAAGAAAGAAAGAAAAAGAAAAAAAAGCCAGCAACAAGAGGCATTGCCTGAACCACCACTTGCACCATGTGGTACTTCACCACCATTTAGAGAGACTGCAGTTTGGGAATGGCATTATCTCATATTAATTTACAAGTGTAATGTAATATAATATTGATGGACCTTCGTTACTATAGAAAAGAATCAATCTTAATTAACTACTTATATGTAACTACTCGCTTCCCTGTCAAAACTATGGGATATATCACTCACCTCTACAAGCAAGGCTGGATTTTGTTTTTGTTTAATCATAAAGCTTTTAATTTGACAAACGGTTTGAAGTTTTCTAAAGCTTAATACACAAGAACTGTCTACAGAACAAACTACTGAACAGGGTCAGATTATATGTATTATCCAAATGCATGGATATTTTGATTACAGCTGTTCCACAGCACACAAACGGCACAACTTTCACAATCAAGGAAATTTAAAAGGAAGAAGAAGCTGTCAAAAGCCTACAGACCCAGGCTTAGCAAACTTCACGACAGCAGTTGGGCACTTAAAAACAATTTAACTGTTTATAACAAAATGTTCACGCTGATATGAAAATACTTTTTAATGAACAAAAATGTCACATAATATAGTATATAGTTGTAACGGAGACAATAAGATGAAATAACAAATGATTAGCAAGGGAAAATGGCCTCCGTTTGATGAGCTTTAAAGCAACCTAAAGAGAGTCTCAGTAGATTGAGTGGAAAGGCAGTAAGTACATTACAGTATTGTTTAATTAGAACCTGCATGTTTGAAATGCTTGCAGAATACCCATGTATAAAGTTGTTTGGATTGCGGGATGGTTTTGTATAGGGTACACTGAGAGGAAGGATACCAGTGAGATAAAGTGGAAATCCAGCCCATAACTAATTGAAGAAACAGAACCCTCTTTTTAAACCAGAGCTTTCCAAATTTTTCATGTTGGTGACACACTTTTTAGACATGCATCATTTGTCAACACAGTAATTCAGTTTTACTAGCAAACCAGAGGTTAAACTAACCTTATAAGAGATACAGACACACACATAAATTCCGTAACAAAATATCTCATCAAAACTTTTCATTTATTTTTAAAAATATATGATTTATAAATAAGAACATACATTTCCAAGATTGTAGGTGCTACACGCTTCAGGCAACACACTAATGTGTCAGGGCACACTGTTTGGAAAGCCCTGCTTTAACCCATGGAGGAGGAGGAGGAGGAGGAAGCAGCAGCAAAAGGAAGAAAGATATTGGTGCCATCAGGAATTGTAGGGACAGCATGAAAATCATGTAGTATAAAGCACTAACTCTCTCCTCTCAAATGAGTATTGCTTCCTCAGGAAAATCTGAATCTTTATTAGCATATCTGTTAAGCACAGTACAAAAATGCAAAATTTAAAAGCTCTGCAGAGAAAAAAAAATTCAATTTTGTTTAGTGTTCTGAAATATATTCCTCATTTATTTTTTATTATGCAAATATCCTAATAGGAAAGGGAAAGAAGTATATAAAGTGAATCAAAAAGTTTTAAAAACCTATTACACTGTAGACAATAAACTCAAAATATATTGAGGTCACTTATGCATAAACCTCTAGAAAAGGTGAACAAATTGTCAAACATGCATCCATGTGAAGTTGATATCGATACGCTATGCATTCGAACTGTGAAAGGGTTATAATATCCTCCAGACACTAAGGAAAAAAATTAGGCCTTCTGCCTTTCCAACACTGCAATATGAGTATTTTAACCACTTAAAGGGCAGGAGGAATCTCTATCCTATACAAAGCTGTAGGCAACTTATTCAAGAACATGTTTTAAGTCCACAAAACACAAAGGTTGCTCTGAAACAAAACTGCTTTGACTGACCTTCCCCCTAAAGAAGACTATCCCGAGCATAACCAAATCATGTGTTTAAAAGATGCATAATCCAGTGAATGGAAGGATTCATAATTAGAACCAAACCACTGATTCGGAATAAGAATTGCTCTATTAACCCAAAATCCCACCCTCAAACTATTCCCATTTTTTGAATCTGTATTTTCCCTGGAATCTCACACAAGTGAAGAATCTGAAATAATTATCACAGCGTAGACTCTTACAATGTGTGAGCTATTTCTGTTGAATGTACAGTATATATATATCCTATATGCTGCACTGACCAGTTGAATGTGGGGGGAAAATATGCAACCCTGGTGACATACCAGCATCATTTTTTTATAACATGAGTAATACAAAGAAAAAGCCTTTCTGTATCTTGGAGCAATTAACTTTTCCTTCCAGTAGCAATATAAACCAGCCAGTTAAAATAGCACCAACACAAAATAGCCAGGTATGCTTTTATTGTCTCTGCCAAGTTTCAGCTTAGGAAAAACACAATCTGTTGCTATTAGAACTATTTCATAATACTAAACTATCATTAGTTATTCCTAAGTGTTTCCATTGATACCAATGTTCAACCAATGTTGTAATTAGGTGAAAAAGACATACAAGCATAATCTATTGCTCATGGAGACCCACCAGGATCAACCCTTCAGAGTTTAGCTAACGCTGCAATCTTATGCACACGTATCAGAGAGCAAGACACTATGATACTCAAACTGAGCTGGTTTGGATACCACTGTAAACCATGGCATGTTGTGCTGAGAATGAGCCTTTAGCTTTGTAATTATGTATTATTTCCTTTCCTTTCCTTCTCTAGCACAGCCACAAGGAAGATACTGAAAAACCTCACTTCTAATTTTGATTAACTGTTGTTTGCTCTTTTTCCCCCAAAATGGACAAGTTGTAGCTAGTCTTAATTATACTTTATTTAAAGTAAAACAACTTTAAATAAACTAGGGCTAATATTAACCATGGTAAGTTACACTTAATCAAAGGAAGAACAAATTATTCTAATCTTCTGTTTCCAGCAATCACAGAGAAAGAGCATTGGAGATATGCTAGCCCAAAGTCCATCCCAGCTCATTCCCAAGTGGATAAACCATGCCTTGCTGAGACATTTGAACTAGCACAATAGGTCTCACTCCTGGGTAAATCTGCATAAGATTCATGGAGTACATGTACATACATAAATAGATACACACACACACACGCGCGCGCGCACACACAAGAAATAAATTTGAGCAAATGTTATTAGCAAAAGGAAAGAGGTTCACTTGGATATTAAATCAGATAAAAATTAAATGATTAACCAAGATTATTCAAGCATATATAATGAGAGGTAACATCTTGACAAACAGGCAAGATATAGAGAGTAGATACTAAGAATATGTAAACAAGACATAATATGTGGAAGAACTGTATGTGATGACTGGTTGGCAAGTTAGGGATGGCTCCAAAAGCCATTTAAAATTGTAAGCACTGACAAATTAAAACTTACGTCAAGCACATTTAGTAGCAGACAGACTGGGTCATGAACAGGTCAATATGCACACGTGTTTAACCATCAAGATCTCAGATGCACTGCATTTTCTGAAGATCAACTCCAAGGAGTAGAATTAAAAAGGAGATCACTTTCAAAAGCACATTATAAGACAAACAGATGTTATGTAGGTAAGAAACACTGAGAATTTTCAAAACTATACATTGTATCAAACTGTGAGAAAATAATTAAGCTGCTACTTTCAAAAAGGTTTTGATTTCTTACTTAGTTGTCTCTGCAGAGAACAACTGTTTACTTTGGGGTTTTTTCCTGTATTTTATGGGCATCTGCGTTAGAAAGTTAAGCAATCTAATCGAATTACGACTTCAAACTGGTCATAATGTAAATAATACAGCATTAAAACTACATTTGGAACAACTTTAAATAGCAATCACAAAAATGCTGTAAAAATTACTGAAAACTTTTCAAAATGTCAAACCATTCTAAACTGTACAGGTGAATAAGAAACTGGCATTAACATTTCCACTAAACAACACACAATAGAAAGACCACAATCTTTTAGCCAATTCAGTATAAACTGGTGCTAGACAACTACAATTTAAATATAAACCAGCTGGATTTAAAACCATCCAGTTTAAAATAAAAAAGAACTTTAATGTTTTAAAGTTACCAATGCAGAGACCAAGGCAAATCTTCTGGGACAACGGTTCTTAACCTACGGTCCACAGATCCCCAAGGATCTGCAATGCCCCAACAGGGGCACTGTGGAAGGCTCTAAGGCTGCTCAGCCCATCTCTTCCCCCATAACAAGAGTGGCAATAGGACAGGAACCATGGCAAAAGAAAGCAGGCAGGCAGGCTGGGCCTGAGCATTGTCTGTCCCATGGCTGTTCTGCTGCAGGGAGGAGGTGGGCTCAGCAGCTGAGTGACAGCAGAGCTGACAGCCAGCCAGCATTTGCCCTTGTTTCTCTCCCCCTTCCCTCTTTCTAGGAGAGAGCAGTTCAGTCTACTAACGGAAACACTCAAACACCTCCCCACTTTCGCCTTCTTTACTAGAAGAGATGAGACTGAAACAGGCAAAGGAGGGATGGAAGGAAAAAAAGTGGCCACAATAATAGCAAAAGCATTGGCAGCAACAAGAACCAGGGATTGAAGACAAAAAAAAAAGGGGGGGTGTAGCAACCCCTCAAGCACACATCCTTATTCTCATTCCTAAGTGCATGTACATTTGTCTGAGTTGAGTGGCAGCTTATTTTGCCAATGATGATCTCTTGTTTCAACTTCCAGTGTCTTGCCAGGGGGTGACACCTGCTGCAGCGGTGCCCCTTCTCATTTGATCCCACTCATCCCTGCTATACTTCTTCAGAGTTGGCAACCACGCTGTGTTGAGGATCCCACTCAGAGTGTGCCCAAAGGAAGAGCGGGGGCGCTTCTGCAGAAGATGCCATCCCCTGGCAAGACACTGGAAGCTGAAGCAATGGATCACTGTTGGCAAAATAAGCCACCATTCAATTCAGATGAAAGCGTATGCATTTATGAATGGAAATGAGGAGGCACGCTGGGTCTTTAATAGAGGGACTGCTTCAACCCTCCTTTTTCTGCCTTCAATCCTCCCCCCTTTTTTTGCCTTTTCCTCTCCCTTCCTCCTTTGATTATCTTGATCTCCTCTCTTCAGGTGAAGAAGATGAAAAAGATGGGAGGTTCTTGAGCATTTCTGGCTGGAAAAGGGAGGGGGGAACAGAGAAGGGCAAATGCTGACTGGCTGGTTGGCCCTGCATTTTGGTGTTCAATCCACTCCAGATTTCAACTGGGGAAGGGAGGGAGAAGCAGGAGAAAAGCCTCCCCTCCCTCTCCAGTGCCTCTCAAGGAACTGTGTATTTACATATTTTCCATTCTCTCCCAATCTGGAGACTCACAATAAGCAATTTTAAATCTTTTAAGTAAAGATATTTAAAAGGGGTCCCTAGTAAAGAAAAATGTTAAGAACCACTGTTCAACAATATCAATGTATAATTTCATATTGGTACTAATCTAGTCTTGCAATAGGCATATCTTTATAAAGAAGGATACACTCTAAATAGTATCAGAATTTGCTGTTTGTTTTGTTTCCAAAGACTGGAAAAAAAACCAACACTTTTTTAAACAGAGGTTGCATTAAAGGAAAATGAGTGTACCAATACTTTCTGAGTTTTTTTTCTTTTTTGAGAAATTCACTTTTGTTGCTGATCCAAACGCTGAGTTTAATTCATTTCGATTTAAATCAATCAATCAATCAATCCAATTGACAAAAGTTAACACTTTCATTTCAAATTAAAGTGAATGGATTTGGATTCCCTTAACACCTTACTTATTTGAGTTAACTTCAAGAAAACAGCCAAAAGGTAATTTTCATAAAATCCCAAAACTGTCAACCAAACTGTACAGAAAGGGAAGGGAAAACGTTTTTATCCTACCGTATGATAACACTTATTTTACCTCTCTCTAAATTCCCAGATGGACATACTAGAATACATGGATCAAGAAGACTCTGGACCTCCAAATGGTTTGACTATGACTCTCATAATATCTTCTCTTTAGCAGTGACTGGGGCTGATGGGAACTGTAGGACAAAATATCTGGAAGGCCATAAACAGAAATACCCAAAGGTTTTACGAACCTATAACTGGTAATACTGAGAAACCTATTGCCTCCACTGTAGCAATGCTCAAAAAGGTGATGGATTTGAATCACAAGTCATTATAGTGACTAAAAACTGACATAATCCTGAAATGAAATTGATATTTATCATTTATATACAAAGGGATTTAAAAAACACTGCTTTATAGGAAATATGTTATATTGCTTTCAAATTCCCAGAAATACTGAAGCGGGGGAAGGAGGGATTTTGAAAAGGCAGTATTAGCATCCTTTACAAATTAAAAGTCACTTAATTACATGGAGAATAGAAAGTATGTTATGCATAGCTTGGTCTGGCATAGAATTATCATGTTTGGCACATTAGAAGTACAGTTTATTAAGAAAATACTTGCAAACTGAATTTCCTTTTTTAAATTTTAATATTCACATTGCAACAAGGTCCTGCAATGTGAAGATCTGTGGTTTTGCCAGTTTATAGGAATCAGGCAAAATAAAAAGTAAGAACAAAAGAAACCAACACCATTAGTAAAATAAAAAAAATTATTTTGTCTCCTCTAGTCCTCCACAGTGTCAAGCAGACATAAAGCACTTATTCTCATACAAAGAACCAAGGAAAAGAAACTAGCACCAGAAATTACTGCACATCAGTACGTCTCAGGCTGTCTAATGATGGGGAACGGTGTTTGCTAACTAATGTGCAGGACTACATTTTTTTCCTAATGTTCCAGGGACCACTACCATATTTGTGTTCATTGGATACAAACACTTATTTTTTCCACAGAAACTCACCACAGACTGGCAACTGATGGCTTGTGTAACAGCACCAGTCTACAAGACCATCACTTTAAAGAACAATGCATTACAGAGCTGCACATAAATGCAGCCTGCCTGTTATACAGGTTTTAGAAATAATGTGGGGTGAATAAAGATATGAGCCACTTGTGTTAAACATTTTGTTTATAACTCTAAAGAAAATCTTCCATAATCTACTTTTTGGGGGAAAAAGATGGAGGACAGAATCTTTTTTTAAATTTTTTCCCCCAGTTCTTCATATTTCTATTTGTTTCTACTCTCTTTTATATACCCTTGGTTTTATAACATTGTCCTGTTAAATTTTTGAAGTGTTTCTGTTTTATCATTCATTTCCTTCTTTCCTTGCCATACTACACAACTATAAACTTAACTTAAAAGCCAACTTAAATCTCGCAAGTTTCCTACCAATGCTGGGAAAACAATGGTAAGTGATTTCAAAAGAACCCAGGTCATGCTTCATATGCTGATACACAAACCAGTAAGGACAGCTTTTCCTTTTTAGAGGCTCAGTGTGCATGTAAAAGCTCTTGGATCAGACCAAAATGTGTTAAAAAAGAGATAGTGCCTTTTTAAAGATACTATCTCAAATTATAACAATAATTTAAAAGCCAGAGCATGGTTTGAACATCCAAATACACAGAGAAACAAAGCTTACAGTTACTTTTTTCTTTCCATTGTTCCAGAACTTCCTTTCCAATGTCGCAGCTCCCACTGAAGGCAGGCACACAGGTACAACTATGGTGGTATTATTGTTTTGTTAATGCCCTGCTTTTCCTCCAAAACTGGAACTCAACATGTCTGATATGATAAGACTCTGTAACAAAGCTCTCTTAACCAAGGTAAGGTGTGATGCCTGAATTAAGTGTGCAACACCTTACAATTATATTATAATATTTATTTGTATCCCCTCTTTTCCCCAAAATTGAGACTCAAAGGGATTCACAATTTAAAAGAACAATACAATAAATGAAAGTCACCATGAGTTGTTGGGAAGGAATATCATTTTAAATATAAAAAGGAATTTCAGAAAGAATGCTTTCCAGAAACAAAAATAACATATGAGCTAAGACGCAGCCACACCAATTAAAATTTGGCCCATGATCAATTAAATGTTGCAGCTGTATAAGATATATGCACCCAATGCAATAACACTTACAACTACTCAAAGTTAGTAACACTGGGTTTTGCAGGTCTTATATCCAAGTAAACATGCATTAGACTGTAGGTTGTACTTCTCTGTTGCTAAATCTGGAGTACAGGCCACCAGTTCAATATATACATGCCATAAGAAAAGAGACTAACTCATACAAACCCTATTCTAGGCCCCTTTCTTTTATCTACCAATCACAGCTAATTAGAGTAACAATGGCCTGCCAAATATATTAAATGCTTTTAATAACATTCAATAAGAAGCAATTATATTTTTACATAATGCATTTTCAGTTTTGTGCTGGTGTTTGACAAAAGCTTCCCTATACACAATCTGGTTCCTAAATGTTAAAATCTAAAAACTTAAGTAAGTAAGTAAGCTACTTGATTATGTTTTCTTGAAGAAAAAAACCGTTAAAAGTTATTGACAGAGGAAGTACATTCCAGCCTTCAAAAACTCATCAAAGCTGTATTAGCTTCCAAGTCTAACAGGACTCTACAGGTAGATTCAGTTGTGTCTATCCACACAATGGAAAAATGGGAAAACTGATTTTCCTCTCACCAGAGCCTCTTGTGCATTCACACACCAAGTCTGTTCTGAAATATTAGAGGACCCCCTGGAGCAGATCTGAGGGACATGAGAGTTCAGAGGGTTTAAACTGCATGAGTTGAAATTCAGTTGTGCAAGGTTGAATGTTGTCTGAAATAATATCTTGCATGCACTAGTTCTGCTTTACTATAAAAATTAAATTTATGGAAAATCTAGAATAAAGAATATTTTTGATTCACCTGTTAAGTAAACCTAGTAAGAAATAAATGAAGGAGAAATCATGCAAAGAAAAGAAGTTAACTTTTTTGGCATTTCATCATGAAATATTTCAGATACGTCATTAACAATCCCATGGGTGTAACTTCATCATATGATATGATAAAACTGTATAGATTCAACATTTCTTTAAAGTCCAAGTATAACTGGGGAAAGCATTTATAAAAAAAAGAGTTAGAAACATTTTGCAAAGTATATTAATTTAACAATTTAATATAGTATTTACGGTACTTAATGGTTATAGAAAGCAGCCAGCAACAAGTACAATTTACTGAACTTCAACTTCACTAAAAAAAAAAATGTTCCAAAACCATTTGTAACAAACACAGGCTCTTTCTAATCTCCAGTAAAACATATTGATTACAATCCTGTATGCAGGTATAAAGTGTTCCCAAAGACACTGAAACTGCTTTAGTTATACATCTTTTCTTTCCCCTTCACATCACCGAACGAAAATACGGGCATGACTAAAAGCAGGGCAAAGCAATAGGGGAAGAGACTATTGCCGTGCAAGACCCATTTGCTGTTATTTCTTAGTGTTGTGACTCATATTGTCCATGTTTGCTCACCCAGGTAAGAAAAGCAAAGGAACAACAGCTCTTTGGAAACCATTTATATATGTACAAGGATTACAGTTAAGTATTTTACTTCAGGTTCCTGACTGAATCCAAAGTAAACTCTTTATTAACACAATCCAATGTAGTAAGTGTGCAAAAGAAACCAAGTCTAAGAGAGAACATGCAAATGATATATTGACAGCTGAATTCCAACATGTAACATGAGGTATTGGAGAAACTATTGCTGCAATCCTATAGAAACAAGCATTAGATTGAATACAGCCCAGTGACTAAAGTGGGACTTACTACACAAATTGGTGTTAAGAGTGGACTTTAAGTTATTTGAAACAAAATAAAATCATCAAATGAAAAAATTATTTGAAACAAAAAAAATGGAAGAGAACACCGGAAAATTACTAGTTGATTATATTTTACTGGAACATCTCTAGAGAATAAAAATATTTTTAAACCTCTGAGCAAAATATTTTCATTAGCTAGCACTACCACCTCTCCTCACCATTTTTTTGATCTAAGAAACATTTTCTTATTTACTTTTCAATTTTATAGCCAAATCCTAGATTAATACTTAAATATCACCTTTGCTGTTTTTGCTATGGAAAAAGGGCATACTATGAATGCAAGATATTGTTATTGTTGTTGCCATTATTATTGGTATCCCACCTATCTCACAAGTATGGGACTCAAGCTGGCTTCAGTTACTACTTGAAAGTAAACAGAACCATTAAACCTGAGTTCTGAAAGCCCGATATCATGGGAATCCATCAAGCTGCATGTATTCTATGCTCCTTACTTGTATATTAATTCACTTGTTGGTTCCCCCCCCATAAAAAAAGTTTTTCTATCCCTGGTTAAAAATTAGCTTGGACTACTTCACTGCAATACCTGTGTCTGTTTAATGTTCTGACTTTATTTCTCTCCTACAAACATAAATGTTTAAATTATGATAAACTGCCCTTTAGTGTTCATAACCCGTCTTTTTACCTCATCACACAAATTTCCACTGCAAATGCATTAATATATGCACACAACACACAAACAATTAGTAATTTGGCTTAACTAAAGAAAATCATTAACATCACTATTTTAACCAATCTTGTATTAACTTTAAAAACTAAAACATTTCTTACCTTGAATAACCATTAGAGAAAACAGATCTGCCGGAAAAATTCAAAGCCCCCATTGGTGTAAGATCATCCCCGGATCCCTGGCACCTATTCCAATTTTCTGAAGCAGCAGGATGAGATGGAATGGTATTGAAAACTGGTTTCTGATCCTGCTGTTGAGTGACAGATGCCGTGTTCAAGTCATAGTGGTAGATCTGTCCTCCTGAAGTGCTGACACCATGAACAGATATGGCAGATGTTTTATTTCCTAGCATATTTGACCCAGAGAAATTAGCTTGACAATACAGTGTGCCGATTTTCTCCTGCTTTATTACACCAGGGGTGCACAGTTCAATAAAATCTTCCTTCTCAGTCTTCACTTGTGGCATCTGTACTGTAGAACTGGTCAAAAGATCCCCACTCTCATTAATTTTAGGCTTAGTGTCTGGTAAAATGGGAGGTTTGCAGTCCTCCAATTCATTTTCTTCCAGGAGATAACCCTCATCTCCACCAAGAGGTGAAAGCAAGCTACTTTCATCCAGTACTGGGTCCATTCTCCAAGGACTCCCATTTGTTTCTTTTCCTGGAGACACTGGTGGCAAATCAAAATCCTGCAAAATATCAAAGGTGCTTTGGTCTTCAGAAAATAGCTTCAAGTTGCCACCATTTGTGCCAACCTGGCCTTGTGCTAAAGCCCCTTGATCTAAAGTAAGATCACGAGTAGCCATGCTTGGGAACTCCGAATCTAAGGGTGCATCAATGGATGCAGCACCTTTCGAGCCTTCTGCCAGGCTAGCAGACTTATTCAAGCTTGCAATACTTTCTTCAAGGAGCCTAAAGTCTGTATCTCCAGAAGAGAGACTAATTTGGCCCTTCTGAGGAAATCCAAGTTCGTTTCCCATCACTTTTGTATCTGTTTCACCCATATACAATCCCATCGACAGCGACACTGCTTTAGAGAGATCTGCTTGTGGCACATTGCTTCCTAATCCCTTTGACAAGTCGCACAGAACAGGTTGTTGCATGGAGTCAGGCTCAGAAGAGGCAGGCAGAGCAGATGTAGATGCAGGAGTCTTGACAGTAGCGCCACCTCTCAAGGATGGATTAAAGTCTAGCACAATCCCTCCTTTGTCACGGAAATGAGCACCTTTTCCCGCTTCCTTCCCCCTGAGGACTTCAGTGATTCTTTGGGCTCCATTCTCCTTAACAACAGTTATAAAAAAAGAAAAAAAATATGTATCTAGCATTAGTACATCAGAAGAAGTGTAAATCAAAAGCTCTACAAACACTAACACGGGCCAAAGGTCTGAACGTAAAAGATAAGTGTAAGTCTAGCATGATTCCAGCATCTTCTCATCACTCTGTTCTGAAAGCTGTATGTTTTTCTGCCAGTTTTCAATTTTATAATATCATATTTGACCTTGCATCATTAATAATGAAGAAAACCACTACATCTGAACCATGTTTGTCCCTGCAGTAACAGATCAAAATGCCTGAAGAGCTTAAAGCAACGTATAAATAAAGCAGATTTCAATTTCCTCCCCCCTGAATT
The DNA here is from genome assembly GCA_948474755.1 of Ctenosaura bakeri. NCBI lineage: Eukaryota > Metazoa > Chordata > Lepidosauria > Squamata > Iguanidae > Ctenosaura > Ctenosaura bakeri. The sequence goes on along the minus strand of CAOLHI010002391.1, from coordinate 74,833 downwards.
ACTACAAAAGTTCATGCAAGATTTTAAGGTGGATGCAACTACTGTTGTGTCTGAGAGAATTCTACTGATCACAGTTTGAACACCCACTCACTCAGTTTTTCATATGAGCAAACTTCTACTAGGAAAAAATGCCTGCACAAGGCTGTATTATCAGACATACCTGCTAACTCATCCAAAAGCTATTGCTCTTTATTCTACTCTTTCCCTGAGTTTTTTTTTTTAAATATAAAGCTGGTATCCATAGATTAAAACTGATGTTTCATTTACTAAGAAAGGAGCTATTCTATTTGGTATCAAAACTACAGCCAGTTTTATACAGTATTAGGTATGAAGTAAATGAAGATATTTCTTGAAAAATAAGGGGGGGAATACAAGCACAGACATCCAATTTGTTCTCTCAGTGCCTCAGAGTTGATGTGTTTGATAATGTGTTGCATTAACATTTAAAAATTATAATTGCTAAAAATGAGGAGGTAATCTTTTTAAAAAATTAACCTTTCATATATTGAACCCTCTTGTGTGAAAAAAGCTACAGAAAACTGCTGCATATTGTATCAAAAAGCTGCTAATATGTGTGCATTAAAGGGAATTTCAAATCAATAACTAATATGGGTAAGCACAACCAGATTATCAAAAGGATACTGTGCGGCCTCAGCAGCAGAAAGGAAAAGGATCACCCTGAATACCTTTAATACTATTTAGTTTCTCTTAATCTATATCCTTTCCCCTTTTTTAGAAATTATACAGATTTCTTCCCAAACGTAATAATCTTGACAGATCTTTCCTGCACCTAAACAAAAGGACACCATGAAAGAACAGTATGGTCAATTCTGGAATATCATTTCTTCAAAAGTTGCACGAGACAGTTAAAATATGTTTTGGATTGTGGTGCGGTGATGTATTTTTTTTTAAGTACGTAGCTTCTGAAGAAAATGAGGGAGGGATGGGGAAAAAACTGGAGTTGCCACATTGGACAAGTTTCTTTCTTGCACACAGACACAAAAACCATTAAACGACAGACTACGCCAAAGGGGGGAATCTATCACATGATGAAGTGAAGAGAACCCCAGGCACAATCGTTTTGAGCTGAAATTCTCCTCCTTTTCACAAAGTTGATCCGAGTATGAGAAAAAGAAGGGAAAAAAAATGTGTCGGGACCTGTTGAGCGTTCTGCTTGGCACGCCCACTTCTGCAAAATAACACCAGCCTTGGCTTCCAAAAAAAAAGAAGAAGAAAAAACAACCCTCCAAAAACGCTTTTAGTATTCAACTCCTTGCCTGTTTCCAACCCCGCGAGCCCACCATTTTTTTTTTTTAAAGGGAGGGAGGTCGGCGGAGGAGGAGAATAAAGGTTAAAAAAAAACAACAACCCACAACTTTTTTTTTCTTTTCTTTTTTTAAAAAAGTGATCCCAACTATTTCCCACCGCCACGGGAAGCGAGGGCGGGGGCCGCCATTACGTAAGATTCATGGCACTCCTACGCTCGGCCCCTCCAGAAAGCGAAGCAAGTTGCGCGGAGTTCCCAGGGCCCCGCTCCCGCTACGCCCGGGCACACAGTGTGGGGCACGGCGGCTCTGAAACGCCTCTCTTTCTGAGGGAACGGACTATTTCGGACGTTCTCTGAGGGGATTAAAACCGGCCAAAGATGGTCGCGAAATAAGAGAACTGACCCCCCCACCCGCCCCCTCCGCCTTTTTCGGGCACACGCAAAACACACACAGGCACGCGCACACCCCCCTCTTCTCCCACGTCCAAATTTAACGTGGACGGCTTTCGAGCGGAGCGACGCCACAGACGCGGCTCCCGCCCTTCCCCGGCCTCACGGCTCGGTCTAACAGATCGCCTGGCCTTCGCGGCGGCGGCGACGGGGGAGAAAGGGGGAGGCAGACATAACTGGAAGGGGGGAGACGGTGACCTCTACGGGGGGGAGGGAAAGCTCAACCGCCGCCGCCGCCACGCACCTCCCTTCCTAAAAGTAGAAACCCGTCCCTCCCCTTCGACGCTCGGAGAGGCCGACCGTCCTCCACAGGCACCCCTTCTTCTTACCTTTATCCAGTGGGGGCGCTGGGGCTCCTCTAGCCGCCCACTTCCATGGCTCCGGCGGCAGGAACCGAGGCGAATAAACAACTTGGTGGGGACTGGGAGGGAAGGCGAGTCACGGGGCAACGGGATTGGGTGGGGGGAGGGAGCGGAGCGGGGTGTTCAAGCAGCCGCCCCTTTGCAGATGAGGAGGAGGCGGCGGCGGGAAGGGAGGCAGGCAGTCGGGCAGGCAGCGGCCCCCCTCCTTTCCTCTCTCTCCTCCCCCACACGCAGCCAAGCCCCACCGCAACCCACCGCGCAGCCCCTCTCTCACCTGCTTGCCTCTTACCCTTTGCCCCCCCCGACACAGACACGCACGCCCTGCCGCTCCTGCCCCCCTCAATTAACCCGAGCCACACACTTATCCCCCGTCGGCTCTGCACACCCACCGAGCGTCCCGCCCTCCCCCCTCTCCTGCCTGTCCCCCCTTCCTCTCCCTCTCCCTCCTCCCCCGCCAGCCGCTCCGTCTGCGCTCGCCTCTACGACGGCTTCTCCCAGCCACAAAATGGAGGACGGCGGCGCGAGCAGCGGCGGCTGCCTCCGCCTCCTTCTCCCTCGCGCGCGCTCGCTCTCCCTCCCTCCCTCGCTGGCTGGCTGGCTGGCCTGCCCCCCCCCGCCCTCCTCCTCCTCCCCCTCCCCTCCTCCTCCTCCGCTCCACAGCCACGGAGCGAGGGCGCGAGCAGCGACGCGCAGAGCAAGGGAAGCCGCGCCGCCCGGGCGCTCAGAGCGCGGCCAGGCCCGGCATAGCATAGCATCGCAGAGAGCGCGTCCCGGCCAAGGAGAGCCCGCCAGCCAGCGCCGGCGAGGACGCGCATTGCGGGGCCGCCGAGGAGGAGGAGGAGGAGGGACGGTGCAACCTGTTGACGGAGAGCGGCAACTGCAGCCCCAAACAAGGGCCTCCTTCTCTCCGCGTCCCCCGGCCCCCCCTCCGCCCGCCCGGCCGGCCGGCCGCCCTTTCGCCGCGGCCCTTCTCCCGCCCGCCTCCCTCCCTCTCCCTTCTTTTGGACTACTGTGCTTTCTTTGGGGGGGGCGTCCGCCTGCCTGCCTGCCTCTTTGCCTCTCTCTCTCTCTGTTTCCCCCGCGGGCGTCTGTAGGAAGCGTGTTTCCTCGGGAGTAACCCCCCAGCCAGCGGAGATGCTTCTACTCCCACGGAGGCGTGCGTGCCTTGGAGGGCAGCCAGGCGGCACAGGGCGCAGGCAGCCTCGCTGGAGGGAGAGTAGACTTGCTCCTGCGCCTGCCTGTCTGTGGGCGTTTCCGCACTGGACTGTTATAGCGCGATGATTCCACTTGCAGCATCCTCTGGAATCCTGGGGTTTGCAGTTTCGGAAACTGCAAACCCCAGGATTCCAGAGGATGCTGCAAGTGGAATCATCGCGCTATAACAGTCCAGTGCGGAAGGGGTCTAGGATTGGGCTGCCTGGAAGACTAGAGGAGGAATGAGTAAACTGGGTTTATTCTTAAATCCATTTTACCTGCGGGCTCCGGAGAGAAGTTTCCATTGGTCAAGTTCATTTTGAAAGACTTTTGGAATAGTTTCCTTCCCTGCGTTTAAAAATGAAGGCTGCAGTGCTGCGCCGGTGTTAGTGTTTATGGGTAGGTGCGGGATTCTTTTAAATGTCCTCTAATGACTCGTGTAAATGGTAGGACTTTGTCTCCTGTCGCAAACGTTGCACCTTCAACCCCAAAATTATAGACAAGTTAAGAAAGTTTGGTAGATCAGTATTTTCATATCCAGTCCCTATCAGACGATAACAACAGGAAACAAGCTAGTTAAAGGAAAGCTACAGAATCCAGATCAAGTTTTTAAATCAGTTGGGAGGAAGACCTATGTGAGCCGTGCTGAATTTCTGGTCCTTGAGCAATAAATGTAATGTCTTGAGCTAGTCAATGTTTTCTTCAATGTTACAGATACCTTTGCAGGCTTCTGTCTGCTAGGTGCAAGTACATGGGGAGGCACTATCCATGTACTGGGGGGGTGTACGTTTCACATAGTACTTAAAGGCCACTTCCTGTGACTTCAGGAGAGCCACATGACTACAATAGCCATAGACATTTCTGTTGCAATTTTAACTAAGTCACCCATTGTACAGAGGAAGCCAGAGAGTCCATGTGGATGAAGGGCTCCATGTATGTCATCATATTACACAGCAGTTTCCCTTTCAGTCTCTGGTATCCATGCATTAGACATTCTTCTTGCAGCAGGAGACAAGTAGAAAGGGGATGGGAAGATTCAAGGTTTGTGTAATCTTTGTTTGTTTGTTTGTTTTAATTTAACCCTGAGATCCACCAGCTGGAGCCACATGCAAAAGGGATATGCAGTGAGCTCTCTTCTTGCGTGACCTCAGCATGCACGAATGCAAGGTTTTACTCCCAACAGCATGAAGTGTTGCATCCCATTGTAGTTGATGGATGTGGAGGTCAGTCCCCTGCTTAGCAGTCTCCTTTCCTGAGCATAAGTTGGTTTTGATGGTGGATTGTTGTGCTGGGGGACATCAAAATTCAGACAGGCCACTCTGTCTAGAGCAGCTCAGGGCTTTATTATGTCCTCCATGGTGACTATGAGTCTGTCCCAAGTAGTTTTTGTTGTCACGCAAGTTGCAGAACATATGCTGGACATAGTTTCTGTGCTAGGTGGGAGAACAGTCATCTGGGTGTGGAAGAACTTTCCATAGTCTGTTGTCACAGATAGATCACTATCTGGTGGGATTTAGACTCACTGTGACTCAGAGCCTCTGCAGTGGTGAGGCCAATTAAGATGGCTTGCTGCCTGAAACTTATAATATCTGATGGCTTTTGGAGAATTTCCTCTTGCCTCAATGGGCACTGAGCTCTGAAATGAAGGAAAAGCTACGATGTTAGACTTGATTGCTCCTAAGCTTCCCTTCCCACAGAGTAACACTGAGTCAGCCACCTGGTTTGCTAAGGGACTGGCAGCAGTGGAATGAGTGGAATGGAGACTGGAGCAATAATGGTGGAAAACTTGGAACAGGTCCAATTGAGCATGGACTAGAGCCCACTGGAAGCCTGCTCCATGTGAAGAAATCCTGCTTCTTTGCCACCATTGGATCTGCACAGAGTTGACCTGCAGGGCTTTTAGGGGCATCTGTACTCTGCCCTACAAGAAGAGAATACAAACCATTCAGTAGCCCACTGTGAAGAATTTGCAAGACATTTGGAGACAAAATTACTCATATCTACTCTGATATGGTTGTTATATTCAATACAGGTCCAGTGTATGTCATCTTGGGTCCTGTTCGTCCGGTGTTGTTGGATATCTTTCCATTTGTGCAGCCTGGGAGTGTGAACAAGATCTTCAGGGAGGTGAGAATCATCACATGTGCATTCAAGTTATGACCTTCCTAGCCCATTCAAGCATCAGCAGGGACAGTATGAGTGGGTACGGGGTAGTGAATGTCTCAAAGCAAGATTCTGTCTTTCCTAACAGAGGTTGCAGTAAAGCCTTGAAAAACATTTCCCTGAGTCCCTCCATATTTGACCAGTTTCCAATATCTCCTTTTTGGACAAGTTTCTGGACTGTATTGTGGTGTCCCAGGTCCAGGAGTTACTGGATAAAATGGATTATATGGGTCCATTTTGATCTGGCTTTAGGCCTGCCTATTGAGCAGAAAAGTTGGGCACCTTGATGGATGACCTACTCTGGGAAAAGACCATATCATGTCCCTATCGGTTCTGCTGAACTTCTCAGTGGCTTCAACCGCCATCAACCATGGTATGTAAAGCTGCCTCAATGGGATAGAACTTGGAAGTACTATTCTGCAATGGCACCAGTTCTTCCTGGAAGGGTGCACATAGAAAGTGTTGGATGAATTCCTATTCAGCACCCTGTTCAGCACCTCTGTAGTGTCTCTCAGGGCTCAGTTTTATCCACCATGCTCTTTCATGTTTACCTGAAACTGCTGGGAAAGTTTTTTTGGGGATCAGGGGTTCACACTACATCAGTGGCACTTGCTGCTACCTCTACTTTCCATCTAACTGAAAAGAAGCTATTTTGTAACTGAACTGGTGTCAGTTGTCAGTAATGAACTAGATGCGGTAAATTAAATTGAAGCTTAATCCAGAGAAGGTGGAGGTGCTGCTGGTCAACTGTAACACATATTAGGAAAGTAGGAATTCAGCCTGAGCTGGATGAAGTTACTTTCCTCCTGAAATCTCAGGTTCATAGTTTGGATGTATCCTTGGACTGAGTCCTGAACCTAAAGGCCCAGACTTTGTCTGTGGCCAGTAGTGTGTTTGCACAATTAAAACTAATGTGGCAGTGCTCCTATTCCTGGAGGTGTCAGAGCTGGCCATGGTAATGTGTGCCTTGATTGCATCCTGTTTGATTATAGTAATACTCTCTGTGTGGAGTGGCCTTTGGAAACTGTTCAGAATCCTACAATTAGGTTGTTGACAGGGAGTGGTTGTGGGGAGAACACAACTTTCTTGTTGAAACAGCTTGTACAGCTTTTAAAAAATCAGCATTTAGTGGGACTCTGAGAGAAATTAGTTGGCAGCAATGTAGCAATGCCAGTTTGATGTGAACCCACCATGTGTCAGCCCCCTTCATATCTGAGGTCTAGGGCAATTGCTCCCTGTAAGCCCCCATTAAAAAGGCCTTGTATCCAATGTATGGGCATTTTTAGAAAGGGAAACCTTGTGACAATGAGAGCAGGACAGAAGTGCACCCTTCTTTCCCCTTAAACTGTATGAAGCCCTTTCCTGTGCATATTCCATAAAGAGCTTTTTGTTTAAATCATTCTTTGCTAATCTCTTGTTAACTTAACTCTTCTTTGTTCTTCCAACGCAATTTAACCCCTTTTTCTCTTCCAACACAGTGATTATTTATAAATTATTTATTTTATTTATATCTCACCTGAGGTGGCTTACAACAGATTAAAACAAACTATAGTCATCCCTCCACATTTGCTAGGGTTAGGGACACAGGACTCCAGTGAAAATGGAAAAATTGTGAATAACTCTAGACCCTTCCAAACCATATTTTACACACAAAAAAGTATGATCACCGTATTCAACCCACCGTAGACTCCTTTGAGGCATCAGGGGTCCTTCACAAGGCAGACGTGGTTGATAGGTGGGGCTTCCTGCCACCTCCACTGCTGCCCCACACCATTTTTAATAGGGACTTACAAATCTCATTTGCACTTTCTCAGTCTCACAAGGCTTGCAGTTCCTATTAAAAATGGCATAGGGAGGCAGCAGAGGTGACAGGAAATAATCTGTGAATAAGCAGATCTGCAAAAGTGAAACTCACAAATGTGGAGGGTTGACTGTACAATTAAGTTCTTATTACAGAAAAGCATAACAAAACAGTTAAATAAACAATTTTATTCAAATCACAAAGTTAAAACAGTTTAAGACACATGTAAATCATAGAATCATAGAAATGTAGAGTTGGAAGAGACCCCAGGGGCCATCCAGTCCAACCCCCTGCCATGCAGGAACACCCTCAAAGCACTTCCAACAGATGGCCATCCAGCTTCTGCTTAAAAACTTCCAAGGAAGGAGCCTCCACTACACTCCGAGGCAGCATATTCCTCTGCTGTACAGCCCTGACTGTCAGGAAGTTCTTCCTGAGGTTCAGGTGGAATCTCCTTTCCTGCAGCTTGAATCCATTGCTCCTTGTCCTGGTCTCTGGAGCAGCAGAAAACAAGCCCTCTCCTTCCTCCACATGGCATCCCTTCAAATATTTAAACATGGCTATCATGTCCCCTCTCAACCTTCTCTTCTGCAGACTAAACATACCCAGCTCTCTAAGTCTGTCCTCATAGGGCATGGCTTCCAGGCCTCTCACCATTTTGGTCACCCTCCTCTGGACTTGCTCCAGCTTGTCAATATCCTTCTTGAATTGGGGTGCCCAGAACTGGACACAGTATTCAAGATGAGGTCTAACCAAAGCAGAGTAGAGTGGTACCAGTACCTCCCTCGATCTAGACACCATACTCCTATTGATGCAGCTGAGAATTGCATTGGCTTTCTTGGCTGCCACATCACACTGCTGACTCATGTTCAGCGTGTGGTCTAAGAAGACTCCTAGATCCCTTTCACACGTACTGCTATCCAGCCACGGTGTCCCCCATCCTATATTTCTGTATTCCATTTTTTCTACCCAAGTGTAGGACCTTACACTTCTCTCTGTTGAATTTCATTTTCTTAGCCTCGGCCCAGCTCTCCAATCTATCCAGGTCATTTTGAATTTTGATCCTGTCCTCTGTCGTATTAGCAACCCCTCCCAATTTGATGTCATCTGCAAATTTGATGAGCATGCCCTCTATTCCTTCATCCAAGTCATTGATAAAAATATTGAACAGCACTGGGCCCGGGACAGAACCCTGTGGCACCCCACTAGTCACTTCTCTCTAGGATGAAAAGCAGCCATTCTTGATCACCCTTTGGGTTCGGTCGGTCAACCAATTACAAATCCAACTAACAGTAGCCCTGTCTAGCCTACATTTTACTAGCTTTGTTGCAAGAATGTCATGGGGAACTTTGTCAAAGGCCTTACTGAAATCGAGATATGCTACATCCACAGCATTCCCTTCATCTATCAAGCTAGTAACTCTATCATAAAAAGAGATAAGATTAGTCTGGCATGACTTATTTTTGAGAAATCCATGTTGACTTCTCGTGATTACCGCGTTGCTTTCTAAATGATTAGAAACTGACTGCTTAATGATCTGCTCCAGGATCTTTCCGGGTACTGATGTCAGGCTGACTGGGTGATAATTATTTGGGTCCTCTTTTTTTCCCTTCTTGAAGATGGGGACAACATTTGCTCTCTTCCAGTCTGCTGGAACTTCTCCTGTCCTCCAAGATTTCTCAAAGATTATAGCAAGCGGTTCCGAAATGACCTCTGCCAGCTCTTTTAATATCCTAGGATGCAATTCATCTGGCCCTGGAGACTTGAATTCATCCGGTGTGGCCAGGTATTCCTGTACCACCTATTATGTGCCTCATTTCTCCTGCTTCCTCCCCTGCTACCCAACCGCCAGGTTGAGTGCTTGTATCCTTCTGGGAAAAAACTGAGGCAAAGAAGGTGTTAAGTAGTTCTGCCTTTTCTCTTCCCCCTGTGAGTAATTCGCCATCTTCTCTGCGCAGAGACCCTATCGTCTCCTTCTTTTTCCTTTTGCTGCGGACATATTTAAAAAAGCCCTTTTTATTGTTTTTAATGTCTCTGGCCAGCCTAAGTTTGTTCTGTGCTTTAGCCTCTCTGACCTCCTCCCTACATCTCCTGGCAACTTGCTTAAATTCTTCTTTGGTGGTTTCCCCTTCTTCCATTTCCTATACATGTTTCTCTTAACACTTAGCTCAGCTGAGAGTTCTTTAGTCAACCATTCTGGTTTCTTCAGATGCCTTCCATTTTTCCTCCTTATTGGCACCGTTTTAGACTGCGCCTTCAGTATCTCCTTTTTAAGGAACTCCCATGCCTCCTGAACTCCTTTCCCTTTCACTATTCTTGACCACGGAATTCAAAGCCAGCAGCTCCCTAAGTTTACAGAAGTCCGCTTTTTTAAAATCTAAGATGAGTGTCTGGCTACACTTATCTTTTCCTTCCCACTGAATGCCAAATTCCAAGAGGGCATGGTCACTCCCCCCTAAAGATCCAACCACTTCTACCTCATTAACAAGGTCATCCTTGTTGGTCAGGATCAGATCTAGAATATTTGATCCCCTTGTGGCCTCTTCCACCTTCTGGACCATGAAGTTGTCTGCAAGACAAGCAAGAAACTTTCTGGACCTTGCTGTCTTGGAAGAGTTTGACTGCCAGCGTATATCCGGGTAATTGAAATCTCCTATTATTACTGTATCTCTCTTCTTTGAATGTGCAGTCATTTGGTTAAGGAAGGCGTCATCAAAGTCCTCAGCCTGAGTTGGAGGTCTGTAGTAAACCCCCATCAGAATATCCCTATTGTTTCTCGCTGCCTTAATTTTTACCCAAATGCTCTCAACCTGGCTTTCTGGGTTTAAGTCCTGGATCTCTTCACAGGTGAAAACATCCTTGACATACAAGGCTACTCCTCCTCCTCCTTTCTTGTTTGGTCTATTTTTACAAAATAGGCTATACCCCTCTATTCCTATATTCCAATCATGAGACTCATCCCACCAGGTCTCAGTGATGCCTATCAAATCATATTTATTTTGTTGTACTAGGAGTTCAAGTTCATCCTGCTTGTTTCCCATACTCCGTGCATTAGTGTAGAGACACTTAAGTCCCCAGGCCCTTCCTGCAAGTCCTGTACTATTGTTTCTACTCCTCCCGCCATTGGCCGCTTGTACTACTTGTCCAGTATCATTTGGGCCTTTTCCCCCTGCACTTGCCGAGTCCTTGCCCTGAATAATATTGTCTCCCTCCCCAGTGGAACTTAGTTTAAAGACCTCTTAATCCTCCTTGCAAGACTGTTTGCAAAAACATTCCTGCCAAGTTTTGTGAGGTGCAGCCCATCCCTAGCCAGAAGCCCATGTTCATGGAAATTCAGGCCATGCTCCAAAAACCCAAACCGTTGCCGGTGGCACCACGTGCGGAGCCAGTTGTTGACCTCTGCTATTGCCCTTTCCCTATGTGTGCCATATCCTTGAACAGGGAGGAGAGACAAAATGACCACCTGCACACCAAGGTCCTTAAGCTTTGTCCCCATAAGCTCGTAGTCCTTTGCGATGTGGTATAAGCTGCTCCTCGCAGTGTCATTGGTTCCAACATGAACCAGAATGAGGGGCTTGTGGTCAATGGGTTTGACCAGCCTGGTTAGCCTCTCCGTTACGTGGTTGATCCTGGCCCCAGGAAGACAACAGACCTCTCGATTGAGCTTGTCTGGTTTGCAAATTGCTGTTTCAGTTCCTCTGAGCAAAGAGTCCCCAACAACCAGAACTCGCCTCCTCTGAGGCTTGTCCTGCGTTCCTCGACCAGCATGCTCTACTAGGACTGCCTGGGCATTCTGTTGAGCCTGGGAGCATTGATCTAATTCCTGTTGCCGAAGTTTGATTCCTTCTTGTTGACATTCTGTTCCCTCCGCAAATATGTTCAAATATGTTTGAAAAGATCAAAATGATGCTTTCTTCATGTTTTGTGATGTCCTCTCATATTTTTTTATGAACCTCATTTCTCACCATGTTCTTTTCCAGCACTCCATCTGTACTGAGTGGCAACATCAGCACAGAAGGTTTTCACTGAAGGAGCATCAGATGTAGATAGGTAAGATGGCCACAGGTAAACAATATCAAATCCATCATGAGCCTGCTAGGTGAAAGCACATAGGCTGACATAGGTCTAGTTCTCTAGGTCTAGATAAACTTAATGTCAGACTGCGGGTAGTAGCTCATAGATTCAGTTTTGTTGTCAAACACTGTAAGAGGAAAGTATTCAGTCTAAAGCAAGGATGAGCAACTTGTTCTTCCAATTTTGGTCTGTATCTTCCCTTAAGGCATTTGTAAAATAACAGGTGTATGTCTAAATGGACACCAAGTACAGACAGGGACACACATAATTAAACCCATGAACCAAAAACACAGATTCATATTGAAAGTCACACTGACTAATACTAGGATCTGATAAAAACACTTCAGTGAAAGCTCTTGCTAGAAATTTCTTATTCTCTGTTAGTTACAGAGAAGCTACTGGATTCCTTTATGTGATAGGATAGGATATATGCAAAACTACAGTGGTCCCTCCACTTTCATAAGAGTGGGGCACAGAATCCTTGTAAAAATGGAAGAAACATGAATAACTTTCCTTGCATTCCCCTTCCAGTTCCCTTCCAGGGCTCCCCCTCCTATTCCCTTGCCTTTTGCCTGTGCACGCATGCCTTCCTTCTCTGCACCTGAGCAAGAGGGAAGGGAATGGGAGCACCATGCATGGAGAATGAAGGCACGCACATGCCTTCCCTCTAGTTCCCTTGCCTTTTGTCCTGGCTCACATTATCCGCAAAAGGCAAAGGAATGGGAGAGGAGAGCACCATGCATGGAAGAGGAAGGAATTGAGGGGGAGGCACCCATATGCCTTCTTTCTCTATGTGCAACACTCCCCACTCCCATTCCCTTGCCTTTTGCCTCAGCGCTGAGAAGGAGAATCAATAATAATCAAATCCACAAAGGTGAAGCCCATGAATGTGGAGGGAGGATTATATTTGCAAATGCGTTTCCTTTTCGGTTGTATGTAGCAAGGAGGTTTCCGCTCATGAACCATTTGAATGAGAAAATGGACACTCAGTAACAATTGCTTTTAAAAATGTTAGATATTACCTTTTGTAATATCTGTTTTCAGCTAGACTTATTTCCTCTGGTACCAGATTTTGTAGTGATGACTGTACAGCTTTTTCTTTTTTTTTTAAAAAAATTGTTTTTAAAATTTTCATCCCACATTTCCTCCACATTGCATTCAGTAAAATACAAAGTTAAACATTGATGTATAAAAACAGATAGGCAAAGGATAAATAAAATGCATGAAACAAGTTTAAAAGCAAATTAGTTATCTTGAAGGGGGAAAAAAACATTAAAATTATAGGATCATTTGAAAAGTGATTTAACCACAGTTCTTAAAGAATTTCCTAGACAAAGAAGGTGACTAATGAAGAAATATTAAACTAAATATCCAAAGACCAAGAAATCATGAAATGTGGAAAGCTAGAATATTTCAGTCATGCAATGAGAACAGAAAAATACAGATTATTCAATATAAAACAAATTGGAAAAGGAAGTTGGCAAGAATAATATCCTTTTGTCTGAAAAGTCTTAAAAGTATGGTTTCAAAGCAATACAATATTTTTGTTGAGAGTCTGAAGACTGTTTAGCCATGACTATGTCTAACCAGTGATAGGAGAGGATAATAAGAAATCAAGAACAACCAAAGTTCAACTTTTATAATGGGTATGTCCCTGTGCCTGCTGAATGAAGGCCATCAGAGAAGAGGCTAAGTGGGTCTGTCTTGGGAAGTATAGAACTTCGGATCAGCCACTGAGAAGGTCCTCTCTCACGTTCCTGCCAAACATACTTCAGATGTTGAAGGACACTCGAGACAAAAGGAAAAGCTTCTGAAGATCTCAAAAGCTGGGCAGGTTTGTGTGTGAGAACATGGTATTTCAAATAACCTGAAATGTCAAATCATGTAAGGGCTCTGTAGGCATCACTCCCACTCTGAGATTGTTGTAATGCATTAGTCACGATTGCATTGTTTAAAAATGAAATATTAAAAAGATTTTTCAGGTGATGTACTTACATTCAAATGTTTGTCGTCTTGATCCCAATAAAAATAAAAGCAGCAGAAAACTATGTTGGCAGTTCACTTACGAGATATACAGTAGTCCCTCCACATTCATGGTGGTTAGAAGCATGGGACCCTTGTGAAAGTGGCAAAACTATGAACATGCCCCTCACATACCATAATTAGCACACACAAAAAAGTACAATCTCCAGATTCAGCCCACCACAGATTCAAATGTACAATACACAATATATTTGCATCCACAGCGGGGATCACATCAACTACCTAATTCTGTCTTTGGAGCAGGAGTGTTTCTTCACAAGGCAGAAGCAGGTAGCTAGCAGGGCCTGTTGCTAACTCCACTGCTGCCCTACACAATTGTTAATAGGGATTTTACAAGCTTCACCTCATGTACATAGTCTCTCACAGTCTCACAAGGCTTGCACAGAGACTGCAAACCAGAGGCAAAATGTGTAAGTCTCTATTAAAGATGGCATAGGGCAGCAGAGGCAGAGGTGGCAAATAATCTGCAAATAATCAAATCTGCAAAAGTTAAATGCATGAATGTGAAAGGATGTCTGTATTTTTAAAATTTCATTTCTTGGTGTTAGGCATTTATCAGTGATGACAAGTGTTATTATACTGGCCTAAATACAAAATATGCATTATATAAATAGACATTTGCACCTACTTGGAACATTTTACATACTCCCACAAATCTATTCCAGAGGGTTCCCCAATTCTTCATGGGAGGCTGCACAAGGAAGGAGGAATTGAATCTGTTAGCAGGTTCTGCTCTGTTAATGGAAGGATGTTAGATACAAGTAACTATTATTACATATTGTGTTCTAAGTTTTAAGTAAAAAGAAGCAGCCTTGCATGATTCTTGTCCAACTATGTCTTGTTTGAAAGGACTTTCTGAAGGAACAACATGCTAGATTGTATCCAAGAGTATTTCCAATGGTAATGCTGGCAAATTATTCTAAAGTCTGACGGACCATATTTATTTACTTCACAGTCAGCAGTTTTGGTGGAAAAATCTTCAATCACTGCCAGTAATTTTTGTTTATTGTCTGGCAATCACACTAAGGGCACATAGGAAAAATACCCTCTTTTTATCATTACTGTCGCTATGACATCTCCTACTGTTCTGCTGATACCAAAACTTGTAACTGGCTTGATTTTTAGGATTGTACCACTATTTATGTGCTATAGTTCAGCCAAGCATGCTTTCTGCATGGCATGCGAACAACAATGATTGATGGCAGACAGAATCAGCTTATGGAGCAGTAAGGTTCCTTTCCCTTCCTACCTAATATTTACATTTTAAGAAACCATTATCTGTAGTGATCAGGAAAAGAGAGTTTATCAGTGGTTTTGAAATATATACTACTTTGTTATTCATCAGCAACATATTTATCTCATATTTCCTCTAATGAGCTCAGGGTGGCATACGGTACTTGGCTTTTCTTCCCACTAAATCTCCATAACAGCCTTGTTAGGTAGACCTTCAGGCCAGCTGATTTTTTATGAATATTTTTTGAAGGTAGTCTCATGTACAGCATGTTGTAGGATTCTAAGTGTGTTCTAAATTCTCCCAATCACCTGAGGCAGGAAGCAAAGCACTGTCAAGCCCTCCATATTGGATGCTGTGTTAGGTGCCCCTGCCACTATAGATGTTGGAGTGGAGACAAACTGTGGTGACAGGGGCCCCATAGGAGGGGGCAGAGAATGGTGAATTTGCTGGTTTGGGTACCTGGCTGCCTAAGTCAACCTCTGCTGAAGCTAATGCCATGGCTCCTGCTAAACTATATGCAGGATAGTTTAGCTCTAGTTCTCCTTTCTTCTTGTCTTCTGTTTTTCCCCCTCCTTTATATCACCACCACTTATGACAATATAACTGTGGTTTAGGCCATTAGCTGTTGTGCTCCATTTCCTTTAGTCATTCTCTGTCTTGAAAATTAGCCCTAGTGTTTATCTTTCCCTCCCTCATAACATATAGCATCTTACTATAGAATCATAGAGTTGGAAGAGACCCCAGGGGCCATCGAGTCCCACCCCCTGCTATGCAGGAACACCCATCAAAGCATTCCCAACAGATGACCATCCAACCTCTGCTTAAAAACCTCCAAAGAAGGAGACTCCACCACACTCTAAGGCAGCATATTCCACTGCTGGTTCAAGATTCTCCTTTCCTGCAGCTTGAATCCATTGCTCCTTGGCCTAGTCTCTGGAGCAGTAGAGAACAAGCCTGCTCCCTCCTCAACATGACATCCCTTCAGATTTTTAAACATGGCTATCATGTCCCCTCTTAACCTTCTCTTCTGCAGACTAAACATCCCCAGCTCCCTAAGGCGTTCTTCATAGGGCATGGCTTCCAGACCCTTCACCATTTTGGTCACCCTCCTATGGACATGCTCCATCTTGTTGATATCCTTGAATTGAGGTACCTAGAAATGGACACACTATTCCAAATGAGGCCTAACCAATGCAGAATAGAGTGGTACCATTACCTCCCTCGGTCTAGACACCATACTTCTATTGATGCAACCAGGAATCACGTTGGCTTTCTTGGCTGCGACATCACACTGCTGACTCATGTTCAGCTTGTGATCTACCAAGATTCCTAGATCCCATGTGTCCCCCATCCTATATTTGTGCATTCCATTTTTTTGAGCCTAAGTGTAAGACCTTACATTTCTCTCTGTTGAAATTCATTTTGTTAGCTTTGGCCCAGCTCTCCAATCTGTCAAGGTCTTTCTGAAATTTGATCCTGTCCTCTGGGGTATTAGCAACCCCTCCCAATTTTGTGTCATCTGCAAATTTGATCAGCATGCCCTCCACTCCTTCATCCAAGTCATTGATGAAGATGTTGAATAGCACTGGTCCCAGGACAGAACCCTGTGGCACCCCACTAGTCACTTCTCTGCAGGATGAAAACAGCCATTCGTGAGCACTCTTTGGGTTCGATTGGTCAACCAATTACCAATCCACCTAACAGTAGCCCTGTCCAGCTTTCATTTTACCAGCTTATTTGCAAGAATGTCATGGGGAACTTTGTCAAAGGCCTTACTGAGGTCGAGATATGCCTCATCTACAGTATTCCCTTCATCTATCAACCTTGGAACTGTATCATAAAAGGAGATCAGATTAGTCTAGCATGACTTATTTCTGAGAAATCTATGTTGACTTTTACTGATTACCGCATTGCTTTCTAAGTAATTACAAACTGACTGTTTAATGATCTGCTCTAGGATCTTTCCTGGTATTGTTGTCAGGCTGACTGGGCGATAATTATTTGGGTCCTCTTTTTTCCCCTTCCTGAAGATGGGGACAACATTTGCCCTCCTCCAGTCTGCTGGGACTTCTCCTGTTCTCCAAGAGTTCTCAAAGAGTATTGCAAGTGGTTCAGAAATGACTTCTGCCCATTCTTTTAATATCCTTGGATGTAATTCATCTGGCCCTGGAGACTTGAATTCGTCTAGTTTAGCCAAATATTCCCATACTACTTCTCTACTTATTCTGTGCTGCATTTCCCCCACTTCCTCACCTGCTCCCCTTTCCCCAGGTTGAGTACTTCTACCCTTTTGGGAGAAAACTGAAGCAAAGAAGGTATTGAGTAGTTATGCCTTCTCTCTTCCCTCTGTTATTAACTGGCCATCTTCTCCACGCAGCGACCCTATCATTTCCTTGTTTTTCCTTTTGCTGCGGACATATCTAAAAGCACCCTTTTTATTGTTTTTAATGTCTCTGGCAAGCCTGAGTTCATTACCTATAATGTCTTACCTACTGTGAATATATATATATATATTAAAAAGCTCTCTCTGTCTCTGGTGAGCCCTTGGATGGAGACTCAGCTGCCTCTTCTTCTTTACTGTTTCTCAAGCCTTGTTCCCTCTAAGTTTCTTTCCCACTTTTCTTTCACAGTCCATAGGCCAAGCCATTGGACCAACCAGAGTAGTGTTACCTACTTGGACTCCCAATGTCTCTCATTGTTGACAGCCCTACTTAAGATGTCAGAGATGAAAACTGGGGCTTTCTATTGAGGCATATAACCACATTCTTCCACTTAGTGATAGTCTCTTCCCTATTATGCCATTTCCTTCAGCCTCCTTATCTCTTGGTTCCCTGTTCCTTAACTTCTCAAAATTCTTGGACCTCTTCCATATCCTCCAACCATCTTGATTTGGCTGGGACAGTCACAAGTCAATCCTCTATCATCCTTCTTTTTCAGCTGCTTTTGAAATGTTCCTGTTTTTCTCTCCCCCTCCTCCTTTCTCCCTTTGTTCTCAGCTTACTTCCATTAGTGCAAACTGAGCTCAAAGGGAAGAAGTAGTTTGAACTCAGTCAACTATTCTAGCTTGTACATTCTTTCTCATTAGTAACTTTTGCTTTTGCTATCTTGATTGCTCTCTAATGTTGCTTGGCCATATCCTGTTTTTTGTTTGTGAAATGTTGGAGGGTATGCTCAGCCTCCCAACTCTGGATCTGATTTGCAAGCTGTTTGTTCTCTGAGCAGCAGTACATTTTGACCCATTAATCAGCTCAGCCAATTAGCATCAGAGGCTTCACTTCCATAAACACAAAATAATATAGATTGAAAGTGCATTCTCTAATTGGGAATATGCAGTGAAGACCTGATGTTGAAATGCATAATGGGGGACTTATAATGATAACCACTATCCATGCATCCCTTGCTGTCACCCATAGATACAAGAGGTGTATTGCAGTATTGGAAGGAACCAAGAACTAAACAGAAATGCACTCTAAAGTGTGAGAACCAGTGACAAAAATATAAGAAGGGGTTTTTGTTTTTGTTTTTTTTAGTGTTTGTTTTGTTTTGTTTGCAATGTAAGCAGGCTCTTAGGCCTTTATCTTGACTCTTAAGCCTAAGAAAATGCAGACTTTTAAGCCTAAATCCAGTTGTTCAACCCAACTAGTGTCAACCCATTGAATCAACGGGAACTTGGTAAATCAACATTTATGAAAATTCTATTTATTGAGTCAAGCTACTCCACTCAAGACTAACAATTGGATTTAGCCTTTGTAGACAAATCCTGTGCTTGCTAGTTAAGAAGGAGGTCCCATTGAAATCAATGAGATATTACTGGGAAAACATGAATGGGATTGCAGCCTTACATAGGAGAATAAGGTGATAAAAAACTAGGTCTGAGTGAGAGATAAGGAACGGGAAGATATGTAAAGAAAGAAAAGAGATTCAGTGCAGATCAAACTGTGTTTTGGTCTTACTAAGAATAATAATGATCAGAATTGTAGAGTTGGATCCTGAGGGTCATCTAGTCAAACATACTGCCAATGCAGAATCCAACCTCTGCTTGACAAATTCCAATGGAAAAAAATTCCACCATCTGAGGCAGTTTATTCCACTGTCAAACAGGTCTTATTATCAGGAAGCTCTTCCTGCTCTAATTCTTCTTAATGTAAGTTCTACTAATAAATATTTCCTAATATTGTCAGTTAGAATCTAGACTTTTGGAATTTGAATTTATTGATCTGAGTCTCACTTTCTGGAGCAGCAGGAAACAAGGTCCCCCTCCCCCTGCTCTTCCCCATGACAGCCCTTCAGATAATTGAAGATCTTCTCTTCTTCATGCTAAACGTATATGTAAGACCAAAGAGAAATATCAATGTGCAGAGGTGAGTAGTTTGGATTGAGCTTGTGTAGTCATATAGATTTTAATAAGACAATGAGTCAGCATCAGAATACAGTACATTAGATGGGGCACAAGCATGCTTGTGTTCCTCATCATGTATATAGTTGCTAACGGCTCAGGTTCAAATTGTCTGAAGGACTGCATATGAACCTGCCTTTGTTTTGAGTTCTTCAAGGAGAGTTTTTCTTTCTGTTCTACCAACCTCACAGGTACAGCTGATGAGATCATGATATAGAGACTTTTTGGTGGTTGTTTCCAGGCTCTGGAACTCACTTGCTAGAGAGGCTAGTCTAGTGTCCTTCTGATATTAAGCAAATAACTTTTTCTTTCAACAGGCCTTTGAGAACTGCTTGCTCAGGAGAATAGGCTTTATCCTCATGAGCTAATAAAGCTGGATTAACCATATTTTTAATTTAATTTTATATGCTTTTAAATTGCTTTAAATTCATCTGATAATTTAAAAATGTGTGTCTTAATGATGTGAATGTCTATTAAACTGCCTCGAGTCCCAGGGATGGGGAAAAGACAAGAAAGAGAGAAAAAAGAAAGAAAGAAAGAAAGAAAGAAAGAAAGAAAGAAGGGAAGGTAGAAAGATGTGGGCAGCATTTGTATACTGTTGTTTCTACTGAAATCTGATTCTGTTCCTACAGAAGGGTATATTGTTATATTGGTGTATCTTTTCAGTGCAGGTAGCTTTGTAACCCAAATATCTTTGTAAAGTCTGAGAATGAGCATATGGACAATGGCAGCTGAATCACACACAGATTTATTGCATTTTCACACCCTTCACCATTTCATAGATTAAATCCAGACCAAGCAACATGAGACTGTGGTCAAGATGGCAATAGTTATTAATGAGGAAGAACCAACAAGCTAAGAGAGGCTGTAGCAGTTTGCTTTGCCCACATCTACCGGGAAAACTAAAATTCCACCCCCTGCTGAGTTTACTGAGTGCAAACTACTTTTGCACTTTGAATCAATTTGCAGCAATCGAAGCCAACTGAGGAAAAAGAGCAAAGTGGTAGGAGAAGAAGCTGAGAGATCTAAATAAACTGCTGGAAAAGGGGGATAGTGGATGATCAATTAGCTCTGCCCCTGCCAAATCAGGACAGTTGTAGCAAATGGGTTTTGTAGACATGGACACTGTTGTAATTGCTGTTGGTGTAGAAGTTGCCTGTAATTTGTGGTATACCAAATCGTTTGGTTTAAAGCATACAGATATGGGCCACTCCTTAGTGTAGAATTTTCCAAACTGTGTGTTGTGACATGTTAGTGTGTTGGCTGTACTGTGTAGGTGTGTCATGTGAACGTAATAGGTGGAGGGGCTGCCTCTCCTGCCACCTCGGCAGTCCAGGTCCGGGTGAAGGGGCTGCCTCACCTCTGCCACCCCAGGCTGAGGAAGACTTCAGCAAAGGCAGCGGTGGGTCAGGCTCAGGTGGAGGGGATGCCTCCACTTACTGAATTACTGTGTCACGAAATGATGCATGTCTAAAAGTCTGTCACCAACATGAAAAGTTTGGAAAGCTCTGCCTTAGTGGAACATCTGAGGAGGTCTGCTAGAGGAGGGATGGAATCATGTGGCCCTCCAGATAATGTTGAACTGCAATTCCTGGTATTGCCTATATTAGTTTAGGCTACTGAGGCTTGTAGGCCATCAATATCTGGTGGGACGTGTGCTTCCTGCTTCTGTGCTGGAAAGCAACCATGACATCTCTCTGGTGATGCATGTGCACCCAGGGTGTTCTTTCTCCATTTGTTCATTCCCATTGAAATTGAAGCTGATGAGAGAATAAATCTGGGGGATAAAGACCCCTTGGATCCATTCTGTATACTCTGTCTGTGCTCTGTTAACAATTTATCCCATGTTTGTGGTGTTTCACTTATCTCTTAACACCAGGAGTACACTAATATCTGTGGAGGTTTCCATGCAAGGGGCATCTCTGTCCCATATTAACACTTTTGGGACATCCCTCCAAAGAGGTTCAGTAGGTCCCTCTTATCTGCAAGGAATATTAACCCATATGGCAAAAAAATGTGGATAACACCAAACACTATATTTTTGACCTCCAGGCCAGGTGGGGTGAAGGAGGGAGGCAGCTCTACCATCTGCGTCCTTCCTTCCTTCCTTCCTTCCTTCCTTCCTTCCTTCCTTCCTTCCTTCCTTCCTTCCTTCCTTCTGGTCTATGCTGCTGGCAGCCATGTGCTCTCTCAGCTGAGGAAAGAGTATCTTTCTTGGCCAAGAGAGGAACAGAGTGGGGAGCTGTGTCAGGTTTTTTGTGCTTCTCTCAGCCAAGGAAGAAGTATCTATCTCCTTCCTCAGTCAAGGGAGGAATGGGAAGCCCAGCTGTTCCTCACCATGCACCTCTCTTGGCCTGGCTGAACACAGCAAGGACTCTGAATGATGGTGGCAGCCATGGCTCTGGAGCAGATCGCAAGTGAGTGAAACCATGGATACTGGTCACACAGTTGTAGGGGACCTACTGTATATCTAATCTTTGTTGATTTAAAGGTCCCATAATATTTTTCTCCTACAGAAATCACTACTTTTTCATTGTCACAGCCATCCAAATTCAACTGAAACAGGACTTCTGATTTCAAACTATCAGAATGCAAGTTCTGAGAAGGGAGGAAAATACTGTTGCATATTACTTAACTGCTGTAAAAATAAAAGAGTAAAGAAAGAGCCAAAACATATTAAACAGAGCCATGGAAGAAAACATCCAGTACACATAGAAATATTGAGACAAAAAGTTGAAAAAATTTCTTCAGTTGATGATCACTCATCTATGCTTTTTTAAAAAATGTTTTCTTTTGTACTAGTGTCATAGCTTGAAAACACAGTTTTCAAGAAGGCCATGTTTCACCTTTTCTTAAAGACATGTGACTGTGTCCATTTCTATTTACTCCCTTTAGTTTTCTTACAGCTTTCCTTTTTGGGAAAGTGTCAGGGTGAATATATTGCCTGAAAATGCATAGGTCGAGATGTTTAAGGACCTGTTTCGTTAATACCCACACACTGCATTTTCCCCATTTGCACCAAGACATTGCTTTAAACTTTATGAGATTCCCTTCATGTATTAGAACAGCACTATAGTTACTGCAGAAAAATACTTCCATATGGCAGAGGCTGCACATAGCTGCTGAAACATATGCAGAGGACTAACCACATAGATTAATATGCTTTAAATGTATTTACAACAGATCACATTTTTATTATGAACCAGAAGGCTAGTTTTGTTTGTTAGTTTTGGTTCTGGCTCATGAGACTCTTAGGTCAGCTGGTAAGATCATCCTGGTGAGATCAATGGCTAATCCATCCTTGGTCTGGGAGACATTTGGGGTGTTAAGCCCCACTGTGGCTACAGGCCTTAGTAGGAGTACCTTTTAATTGGATCTGTTGCAGTGTATCTATGGAAGCTGCATTCAGCTCCCAAGAATGTTTTAGTGGCCATGAAATCCTCCCAAGGTCCCCAGTGCTTCTCCAAATGGCAAAAGAGAGCAGATTTTCCTTTCCTGAATGTTCCAGGAGCAACAGTTTTGTGTTCTTCAGGATTAAAGAGCCCCACTAGGGGGAAGAAAAGGGAACACAGAAGTGGACATTTGGTTATTTCTAGTGCCAGCTGGCAAAAAGTGGACTATACGATACTTCTCACGGCTTCTCTAAAACCCAAAAAGGCCACAAGGCCATCTGTATATCCAGTGTCCTGGCTTTTGTTGCTGCCAGGGTCTTCTTTTCTTATTAAAGTTCTGGATTTTTGTTAAGAGATTGCTTATTTGACTCACAGTTTAGTACAAAATCAGTAACTGGCATGTTTGCTAATATCTTTATATTCTTTCAGGCTTTTTAGGACATAAGCTATTTAGAATTGCCAGGACTATTCCAACCCTGAGATTTCAGTACAAAACTTGACACGTAAAGATGCCCTCTATGGTATCACAAGGGAGTGGGGCCTAGAGATGTTAGAAGAGGCCGTCCTTGTAATGGCTTTAAGCAGGATGCATTAAGCATCAATTACAGTTGCACAGAGTATGGTATTCAGATCAAAAACACCAAGTCTAACAAATGAAACACATACATACACAATTTTCAAGGCTGTACTCTCACCCTGAACATCAGGGAAGATGGTCTAGACCCTGAGATCTGGCAACCCTCAAATTAAAAAAGGTACAGGAGAGGAATAATGCTTCAGTGACTTCAAGTCCTCCAGTTCTAATTATGATTTCATCTGACACGTTTCTTCACGTGCCATACATCTCATGCCCAAAATTAATTCTGGAATAGCTCAGTTGGGAAATTCCATCATAGATACCTCAAGGACTTCAACTAATAATTGTTAAGTTTGGAATAGCTATAAAATGTTGACATCAGATGACAGTCTGGGATATGGGGAACCACACTATAAGCATCAGTGTGCTTCAGTCAGTCAGTGTGCTTCAATAGACTGGATGATTAAACTACTAGACATGGTGGAGATGGGTAAGCTAACAACTTTAATAAGAGATGGTTAATTAATACAAGGAACAAAGGGAAAGGGTTATGACATATTTAAAATCAGCTCAAGGAAAACAAACAGTAAGAGGCTTTGGTTAATGGAAAATGTTTATATGTGTGTGTTTGTGTATTTGGTAGAATTGTATCAGAATCTATATTAGATATTAATTAATAGAAATGTAATTGTGCTAAGTTCTTATTATCTTAATAGTATCAATATTATATAATGATATTTTAATTGTTGAAATTTATTTAGCATTTTTATGTACATAAATAAGATTTTGAGGAAGTAAACTTATTAAGAACAAATGTTGTAATGGAGAATTGGAAGTCTGATATATGTCCCTGTTTTTTTTTCTTTTTAGTTGTTGATTGTGGTGGTTGAATTTAGTTGGTTAGTGTGTAGTTTGTTTGTGTAGTAGGTTAGTGTAGTTCTGTTATGGCTTTTTAATGTATATTTTTCTTATATGCCGTTTTATATTATTCTAATAATTTGTTAAAAAATATTTTTTTAAGAAATAAGTGCTCCTGATTTTAAAAGTTAAATAGTTGGAGTTGTATTTACATTTGGTTTGTCAATCCAATCAGCTTCCAGGATTCTTCAAGGGCACACAATCAATCATCTCTCCATACTTACTGGCTGAATAACAGGAAGATACGCATCTAGAAAAAGTGCAAAGAATCACATTACAAAACAATTCTTATAATAAGGTTTTATCTTATTGTTAGGTATCTTATTATCTGTTATCTTATCTAGGATGCACTCATTCTGGGGTGCATCAAGTGACTTTGGTACCTGAAGTAAAACAAATGTCTTTTCCTTTCATTCCACGTACAGGTGAAACCAAACTAGTCTGACAACTGAATCTTAGTTCAACAGATAAGGTTAGCACAAAGGCTACAATAACAGTTCCAAGTTATTGGATTTATACTGCAAAAATACTTCAGGATTTTCCATACAGTTTTTCAAGAAAATTCAAGACATTTGCCAGTGGATCAGATGTAATAATCCAAAACCTCCATTGAAGAGAGCCGTTCAGAACATAGCATTATGTAAAAAATAACAAACTGTTGAAATACTGTGACAAAACAATAGAAGTGCTTATAAAGAACCCAGCAGAGAGCTGATTGGTTTAATTAAGGAGGAGAAGCCTCCTGAAGTAGTCTTTAGTGATGAAGACACAGGCATACAAATAACTTTAATATGCAGAGGTGTTGTGAAAACATTTGGAAACAATAAACAATGGAGAAACTTTTCTGTTTTGTGTTTCACGTATAGATTGGATAAAAAAAACTGCAATTATGAATTGAATTCTCAGAACTCAAATGTGTCAGTACATTGGGGGTTATAGGCAAGTTGGACGTACAAGTCTTGCAGCAACAATTCATATCTGGGCCCAGTTTATATTGAGGCAGATCTAAGATCTTCTCAGCACCTGCATAAGCATCCCTAACTATACCAGTGCAAGTTGTTTCTGGGGGCTAAATCAGGAGTGATGATCATGTGGATCTCTAATTGTTGTTAGACTTGAATTCCCAGCATTCCTCACACTTGGGTATACTGGCTAGAGCTCATGGGAACTGAAGTCTAAAAATATTCCCAGCCTTTGGCTAAATAAATAGAACAAAGGGACAGCCAGAATGGGAAGCCAAGCAAGATCTTTTCTTCATCCATCTGCTTCAATAAATAATGCAGGAAATCCTGAGGAACACAGAGATCTAAATCCAATATTTAATCTCAGTTGGAATAGACTCATTGAATCGATTACTGAATGGTAAATCAGTACTTGTCTAATTCCAACATTGTCATTTTCTTCACACACACACAGATGTATACTGTTCTTCAGAGAAAAAAAACAGCAAAAGGATCCAGCATAGTTCTTCACTACATTTCCAAGACAGAAATAGCACGAGAAATCTATAATCTACTAATATAAAAATCAAAGTTTATTTGTCTGTGTTAGGCGAGAAGACCTCATATGATTGGCTGTGTCAGGCAAAGATCTCATATGATTGGTTGCCTGAGAAGATTTTATGGAATCCTAGGGTTTGCAGTTTAGGGAGGGGCCTTTAGAATTCTCAGCCAGAGAATAGGCCAGTTGCTGTTGCGACAAGGCCTAGCAGCAAGGAGGAGGGCAGTTATTCCCACAGGAACCCAACCTCTGTATATTAATAATTCTGAATACAGATTGGATTGGGGAATACAAGGAACAGTTACACATACCGGACAAGACAATTTGGGGAATTAGAGACACAGGATCTCAAATCTTTCTAACAAGTATTACTTATGAGAAAATAAAATCCTGGGCAATGCCGGGTATATACACTAGTAGTAAAATAGAACTAGTGTATCTACCTAGCTCTTGGAGCCATAGTTGTAAGACTATGAAAACTAAACACCTTGACATGAACCTTGACATACCTACTAAGAGGACCCAAAGAGTGTGTACATGGAGTTATTTAGTTTTTAAATAGCACAAATTAATTATAATTGATTTTAATGTCTCTGTGTTTTTAAAGGCTGCAGTACCATTTTCAGCTGTGAGGTGGCAGATTTTCCCAACCACTACATAGATTTGCAATCAATACAGTTTGAAGCCAGGATGGCATAATTTAAGTAAGAGAGTTACATCATTTCACTTTCTCCACTGTTGTGGTCCAGCACTCTCTCATAGGCAGGAAGCAAGCCAATGCCATAACAGCAGACATGTGGAATAGAGCAGTACTTATTCCTCCAGTCAAAGAAAATGGTGTGATGTGTCCAACTTTAACAGCTGTCTGCCTGCTTGAAGGCTTCAATGTGTTAATCA
This sequence comes from Ctenosaura bakeri, assembly GCA_948474755.1. NCBI lineage: Eukaryota > Metazoa > Chordata > Lepidosauria > Squamata > Iguanidae > Ctenosaura > Ctenosaura bakeri. The sequence goes on along the minus strand of CAOLHI010002391.1, from coordinate 48,565 downwards.
AAAGCCTTCCAATCTGTTCAAAGCCATATAATTTGAAAACTTCTATCTGAGGGACAGAGTTATAGGGCAATCCCCTCCTTCTTGCTGTGGAACAGCCTTCCTTTATGGGCATAGACGATGGCAGTGGGCATACTGAGCATACTGAGAGTCCCAGCAGATGAGAGGAAGAGCACATTTGGTACTTGCAGCAGTTCTTCTAGTTTGTATGATGCTAAGCGTCTCAAGATGGCTTACAGTGGTGTTCTAGGTAACTAGAACTAGAAAAGTAGAGAAATGAGTGTCAGTAGGAAAATTCTATTACATCCCAATTTGCTTCTTTGTTTTATGGTAGGAATGCTTTGCTTTCCACTATTTACTTTTTCATTCAGAACTGACAAGTTTGAAGTCTTCCTGAATCCTACAGCTTTAGCCAGTTATGGGCATGATGAACCCCATTTTGGGTAAATAGCACTAATGAAACTTTTGTCCTTTCATTTTGTTTTCTGTTGCCTTGGCTCAATGTGTCTCATCTTTCCATCTCTTGTTTGCCCAGTGAGTCCCATTTGGGTGATCATTCAGAGAGAAGATGCCCTTGGGTCTGATATCACTGTTCCTGTGCCCAAGGTTGCAAACATCCGTATGTCTCATTATAAGTGCTTCAGCCAATAACAGTCCCAGGCTTGCTCTAACTTTGAGGAGTGATGTGTCAACCTGCATCCCATCATACAGGAGAATCTATCTCTTCTACTGAAGGACTGTATTCTCCTATATGAACCTGCCTGTGTTTTGAAAGCTTTAGAGGAAGCCTTTCTTTTAGCTTTTTATTATCCTTTGAGATCCATTTGGTGGGGATGCACAAGGGGGGAACACAATCTTCCCCTTCTTCCAAAAGTTAGTCCCTATGTTTCCTTTTGTGTGGAAGGCAAAGGGTTCTGCCTCAGAATACCTTTCACTAACTCACAAGAGCAAGCTTTAGGGGCTCTTCTACTGAAATTTAGGCAATCTTCTTTTGTCTGTCTCCTTTTCCATCTATGGTAGTTCCTGAACCAATAAATGCAAATTTTTCTTTTTCTTTTTTTAACCTTACAAGAGCATCTTCAGTATTTTTCTCTTGTTTACTTCAAACCGCTCATATTGCGCTCACTACAATGCACTCTGCTTGTATAGATACCAAATAGTCCTATAATGAAAAGGCTAAGAAACTCCTCTTACCTCAGAGATGCTGGACCTCAGCTTTACACTGTAGCTTCAGTTGGCTGCATTGTAAGGAGGGCTGACTCCAGGCATTGGGAAGCACTGGGCAAAGCTGCCTCTGGTTCTTTTTTCTTTCTTTCTTTTTTTCTTTTTGGTGCACCTTCCTCTGTCAAGCAGTAGGAACACGTGACTGAAATATCTGCTCTCCAAATGGTGATAAAAAGGTGTTAGCTATCATTTCTATTTCCAGCAATACCCTCTGGTGACACTAGGCTAGAGAGATTGTGTGAAACAACATTCTAGCAATGTATGAAGTACTGGGGCAGGGGGAAACCAATAGGAGGTCCCAAGGCTAGCACCACTAGTAGGACCTGTAAGGTACCTGAATCTGTAGCAGCTGACCTAGAAGGCTTCATGCTCATAGCAGTCCTGTATGTGTGTAGATGGATATGAAGAGACTTCCGAAAACAACAATTATGGGATTCCATGCAATGAATAGTTCTCTACCAGTGAGAAGAAAAGTTATTTTTATAAATAAAGTGCATGTGAAACTTAGCCATTTCCTAAGCAAAAGACGAAAGGAGATTCCACCTGAACCTCAGGAAGAGCCTCCTGATGGTCAGCGCTGTCTGGCAGTGGAATCTGCTGCCTCGGAATGTGGTGGAGTCTCCTTCTTTGGAGGTTTTTAAACAGAGGCTGGATGGTCATCTGTTGGGAACGCTTTGATGTGTGTTCCTGCATGGCAGGGGGTTGGACTGGATGGCCCCTGTGGTCTCTTCCAGCTCAACGATTCTATGATTCTAAGATTCTATGATTGTATGAAATTGCTCAGTGGTGGATATTCCTTTACACTAATGGTGAAGTCATGAATGGCCTTTGGCCATTCCAGAAATGCAAGTAGCATAAGTAGTACAACTATATATGAAAGAATAATTTTTGTGTTTGTATCCACCAGCACTCATTTTAATGAAATGCTTAACTTATGATTTCGGCTTTAAAGGTTCTCTCTGATGTGGAGTATCACAACTTCAGATGAAAGGTTGTAACGCAGGAAAAAGAAACTTTGAGGAGAAGGATTACTCTCTCCCTTTACCCATGTCAGCAGTGTCTCTCATCATCTATGATTTTGATACTGAGCTATGTGGAGGTTAAGTAAGGCATACTAGAAGTATGTAACTTATCTCGACCAAATGTTCTCAGAAAACACTTTTCACTAGGAGCACTTGGGGTCTGTATTTTCAGTTGCAAAGGAGTCTCACAGACTAGGGCACATATGTCCTGTGGTTGTAGGGTATTTTAAACACATTTAAGTAACCCTTAATCAAAGACATACTCTTAATAATCCACATTATGTACACTGTAATCCAATTCATCAACTTTCATAAGTGCACAGAATTTGGTGCTCATAAGAATTCTGCACAAGCAAGGACTTTCCCATTCACTTTTAGGGGAATAGCTTAGTTTAGTGGCAGAGCACATTCAGAGAAAACCAGGTTCCTACATGGACTGGTAAGTCTAGCCTTGGATGGATCCCTGCCTGAAATCCTAGAGAATCATTACCAGACAGCGTAGACCAGTGGGTTCCCAATCTGTGTTGTTGGACTATAGCTCTCAGAATCCTTCAGCATTGACCATGCTGACTGGGTTTCTGGAAAGTGAGGTAAATAAATACATAAATTTGGGGACTTAAGCTTCATAAAATGAATGAGTGAATGAATATAAAGCAAAATTGTGTGTGTACATATTCCTTCAAGTTGCCTGTTGACTTACAGAGACTCCATGAATTTCATAGGGTTTTCTTAGGTGATGAATATTCAGTAGGTTTTGCCAATTCTTTCATCTGAATATAGCCTTCAACATGTGGTATTCATTGGTGGTCTTCCATCCAAATACTAATCAGAGCTGACATGGCTTAGCTTCTAAGAAAAAACGGAATCTGGTATCTCTAGGGTATTTAGGCCATCCAAAGCAAAATTATACATATTATACATATCTTTAATTAAAACCAGCTGATAGTTCTGCTGCCACATACACACATACACACACACATATGTATTCAGTAGTCTGCTTAAAATAATTTGTGAGATTGACCCAAAACTGAAAGAGAGCTTAAACAAGAAAATATACCTATTATTGGCATTATATGCATATAGGGGATGAATTTAAAGAGTGGAGGATAATATATTGGTGGAAGATAATAATGTTAAACTTCAGATCTTCTGCCTTATTCTTGGTATTACCAAAGAATATAGGAATCACCTTCATTTAATTAGCAATATATTTAAGTCAAGGTCCTCTGTTTCCCCCCTTCTTCAGCTAACACTCATGACACAGTGACTGTTATCAGCTCTCTGCTTCCCCCTTAGCCAGATGGATGTTCAACCCCAATGAGGACTGCTTTCTCAAGAGTTCACCTGAGCCAAGATCACAAACTCAACATTTGGGCTTTAAATTCTGAGTTGCCTACTTGATGAGTCCTTTCTTTTCCTCAAATCCAGTTCTTCTAGACCCATTAGCAGCTTTCCTGTTTATTCCTTTTCAGGCAATGTGTCCTTTTTTCCAAGGTCCTTTCCTCACCCTACCTTTTTGTGGCAGCGTCCAGGGGACATCCCGGCAGTGGCTCTGCTGGGAAGGGAGTGCAACAAGAGTGCTCCCCTACGCACTGGCTGGCTCCCTACGGAAGGGAGTGTGATCACTGTGCGTCTTCCTTCTGAAGTGCAGCTGGGTACTTTCCCAGGCTGCACTGGGGCAGGAAGTGCAGCCATTGTGTTTCTGCAGCTTCTGCAAAAGATGTAAGTCTAGGATGGCAGCACAATCACATGTCATTGATAGGGAAAACCCATTAATAATTTAATCCACGATTGTACTGCCTGGGGATGGGAGAAGGACGGGACCATAACAACATCATGCAGAAGCATTGTTGCATTCCTGTCCTTCTCCTGTCTCCACTGCGGGATGGGAGGGTGCTGCAAAAAGGGCTTGATTATCTTCAGTTTTGTCTCTACTTGTACCTGCTTTTCTTCTTCCAGCTGCCCGTAATGTGTCTGACTTATTCTTGCTGGCCATCTCAAGAAACCACCTTCTATTGATCTTTACCCAAGGGCCAATTTTACAGTGAGTCCCAGACCATTCATTCACTTAGTCCTAAATTGCCCCTGCCCTCCTCAATATAAATACGAACAAAAGTCCCTTTCAAGCTGTTAACTTTCCTTAGTAACTGTAACCATGTCCTCTGTTAGCAGTTAAAACCCCATAGGTTGCAATCTTCATTGCAGTCTGAGGCCTAATCAGAGACACTTAATCTCACGTTTGATTTCAGACTGAGGCATTTAATGAAAGTTCAAGAGTTACAAGCAGCCATAGCTTGAAATGCCTGCCTTTTAACATTAAATAATAATAAATAATAAATGGTTTCTTCACAGATCCTCAGCAAAGGGGAGGAAATATATTATGATAAATGAATTGTGAAGTGACTGTATATAGGACTTAGGGAAATGGTGTGAGGGAGATGGTAAGCAGTCTTCAAAAAACACTGCCGAGACCAGATCAGTGGGCATAGCTAGAAAGAGTCACCATCCCCACACATTTCCTTGCCAAAGCAGGCATGGACATCCCTCCCTAACATGTTTTTCCTATTTTCTATCTTTCCTTCTTCTCTGCATGTATTTACTCTTTCTCCCTGCCCTAGCATATTTTCTTTTGTTGTTTTCCTTTCTTTTTAGAAAACACTGGGCATACTACAGAGGGAGCTGCTGTCTGGCATCTTCATCATTTTTCAAGAGAGCTTCTAGACAACCCATGAAGGCCCAGAGGTCATTCTGAAGGAATAAATATGCCAGGCATGACTGCTGTTTTCTCTGTGGCGTGTCCAACCTTTTCTAACTGTTAAAAGAATGAAAGAGAAAAGGTGTCTGTGTCCAGTAAGGGAAGGAGAGTGTGTGAGGAATGGAGGAAAAAGGTGGGGAAAGAGAGAGAGAGAGAGAGAATGGGAGTAAATACTGGGAATAGAGTAACAGGGTTACTAACCCTCTAGGTTCAGCTTGGAATGACTAGAAATTTTGCTCCAAAAGAATTGTGAACCATCCAGATCTTGAATGGAGCCTACGAATTGACTTCAGTTTCCAAGAACCCATTGAGGCTATCACCAGAGGAATGAAAAGCCACTATTGTGATCTTACATCTTGAGGCCTGAGCAAGAAGATGTGGGAAATATAGAGGAGGAGATATCATAGAATCATAGAGCTAGAAGAGACCACATGGGCTATTGAGTCCAACCTCCTACCATGTAAGAATACACCATCAAAGCATTCTTGACAGATGCCTATCCAGCCTCTGTTTAAAACTCTCCAAAGAAAGAGGCTCCATTATGCTCCAAGGCAGTGTATTCCATGGTTGGACTGCTCTTAGCATTAGGAAGTTCTTCCTAATATTTAAATAGAATGTCTTTTCCTGAAGTTTGAAGCCATTGCTCTGTGTTCTAGTCTCTGAAGCAGCAGAAACAGGTTCACTCTTTCCTTCATTTAAGCCATTTCCGCACTAGACTGTTATAGCGCTATGATTCCACTTTTAAACTGCAAACCCCAGGATTCCATAGGATGTTGAATAGGGTAACAGCGTTAGTGGAATCATAGTGCTATAACAGTGGAATGAAAGTGAAAGTGGAATCACAACTCTATAACAGTCTAGTCCGGAAGTGGCCATGATATCCTGTCCTGTGCCAGCAGTCAGCCAAGGCTTCCAGCTCTCTAATTAGAGTCTACTATCAGCAGCCACGAGCAAAATTTGTTAACAGTTTGTTAGCAAGTTGCTGGTCATTGTTCTGCAGTCTGAGTTCATAGTAAATTCAGAGCAACAGTCCAGCAGCAAAGTCTGTAGACAAGGTGAGAGTTAAGATTTATAGGAATATGAGCAAGGGGTCTAAATATGAGGCATGCTGCTTTCACTGATAATATCAATTGTCTGCAATGGCTTCTTTCCCTGTTTATATAGGCTGAGAGCCTCCCCCAGCTATTGCTTAATTAATCCATCCTTACTATATAAATGTTCTGAGACTCCTGAGCTTTCCTCTTTTCACCTACACTGGCCTCAGTAAGTATTGTCCCATTCATGTCTCTGTGTTGTGGGCTGTTGGGAAGGGTCCTGGAATGGGGGCATGACACAGCCTTTTAAATATTTAAATATAACTACCATGACACCTCTTTACCGTCTCTTCTCCAGGCTAAACATACCCAGCTGTCTAAGCTACTTTTATTAGGCATGGTTTCTGGGCCGTCTATCATTTTGGTCAACCTCTTCTGGACATGTTCTAGCTTGTCAATATCCTTCCTGAATTGTAGTGCCCAGAAGTGGACAGAGTATTTCAGGTAGGGTCTAACCAAAGCAGAATAGACTGGTAGTATCACTTCCCTTGACCTAGACATGATACTTCTATTGAGGCAGCCCAGATTTTTATTGGCTTTTTTAGCTGCTGTGCATCACATTGCTGACTCATATTCAGCTTATGGTCTACTAAGACTCCTGGATCCTTTTCACATGTACTGTGGTCAAGCAGGGGTCACCCACCCTATATCTGCGCATTTCGTTTTTTTTATTTTGCCCAAGTTTAGTACCTTACACTTCTCCCTGTTGAAAGTCATTTTGTTCGTTTTGGACCGACTCTCCAATCTGTTAAGATAATTTTGAATTCTAATCCTGCCCCTCTGTGGTATCATCCGCAAATTTGATAAGAGTGCCCTGTATTCCCTCATCCAAATCATTGGCAAAGATGTTGAATAGCACTGGGCCCAGGACAGAACTCAGTAGCAACCCACCAGTCAGTTTCTCTCCAGGATGGAGAGGAGCCATTGGTGAGCACTCTTTGGGTTAGGTTAGTCAACCAGTTACAAATCCACCTGATAGTAGCATTGTCTAGCCCACATTCTACTATGTTGTTTGCAAGAATAGCATGGAGGGCCTTGTGAAAGGCCTTACTGAAGTTATGATAGGCTATGTCCACAGCTTTCACTTCACCTACCAAGCTAGTAACTCTATAAAAAAAAAATAGTCTGGCATTATGGACAGTGGTGATGTTAGGGGCTTTTAGCCAGTGGCCCAGGGGGAAAAAGCAAGAAGGGGTTTGTTTCATTTAATGATGAATGGTGAAAGGAAGATAAAGTTAAAAAGTTGCTGCATAAAGTCCGTAAGTTACAACAGAATGCATTCTGTGACATCATAGGTTTTCAGTCAAGTATGAGGAAATAAAACCACTGAGAAGTCTTGGTGAAAGCATAAAACACAGGGAGTTAAAGAAACAACAAAGAAGAATGCCACATTCTCTCTCTCTCTCTCTCTCTCTTTTCTCTTTTTAAAACAAAAAAGAGAATAATCCCATGAAAACTGGGTTCATTAGCTGAAATAGAGCAACTTTACCACGGTATTTCCCAGCATTAGAGTTACACAAGCCAAGACAGTACAGATAACATACTTCCAACCATATGGCCTGGTTCTAAAATTTTCCAGCACAGCAGAAAACATTTCTGGTACCCAAATAATTAGTGTTTTTACTGAAGGACTTTGGGCCTTAGACTTGAAAGGTAAGGAATTCTCTCCTATTAGGTTTCTGTGATGGAGTGAATTAAGCATGGCTTGCTTAATTTTTACAGTGGCAGTGATGAAACAACTAAGTTAATTGTAACATGGCTCACCAGGATTCTACAGAAGAATGGTCTGAGCATTAATAGTGTGCCTTCTTGAGTGTGACTGACAATTCATTTTTTTTTTAATTTTAGAAAACACAAGTTAGTGCATCAAAAGTTATTACAGTTTATGGAACACCTGATACAAGTGGGATGAAAATGTCATATAATCCAAAGCCACCTAAGACATGGGATGAAAACTTTCCCTTTTGATGTAGAAGCATGTATTGTCAAAGTACACAAAGTGCTGCTTGACCAAAGTGCTGCTTGGTCAAAAAGGAAGAGCCCCCTTTGTTCTTTTTTTGAATTTGTAGAAATAGAATAGAAAAATGGGCAGTCATTCCTCCACATTTGCTAGGGTTAGGGGCACAGGATCCCGTGAAAGTGGAAAAATGTGAATAACTCTAGGCCCTCCCAAACCATACTGAACACACAAAAAAGTATGATCACTATATTCAACCCACTGTGGATTCCTTTGAGGCATCAGGGGTCCTTCACAAGGCAGAAGTGGGTGGCTGGTGGCGCTTACTGCCACCTCCGCTGCTGCCCCACACCATTTTTAACAGGGACTTACAAGCCTCACTCTTATTTTCTCAGTCTCATGAGGCTTGCAGTCTCTATTAAAAATGGCATAGGGAGGCAGCAGAAGTGACAGCAAATAATCTCTGAATAATTAAATCCGCAAAAGTGAAACCCACAAATGTGGAGAGCTGCCTGTACATTATTACAAATGAACAAAGTTGTTGTCAGTTCTATCCACTGTTGAAAACATGCTACAAGGTTGGACTATGTTGGGAGAATGATTTTTTTCCCTCCAGAATATGTAAAGATTGTATACAGTTTGTGTGGACAGCTCTCAAGGAGGAAGAACACAAATCTTTCCTCGTTTATGTTAGCTTTTTGCACAATCTGTCTGCCAGTAATTTTTTAAGATTCTGTGAAGAAATTTGAATGTAACAGTGTCATAGAATCATGGATTGTCTCCATTCAAGACTGAAAACAATGAGAAGGGACCAATTCTGTGGAAAATCAGTCCAAATAATTTTGGACAATGTGTCTCTAGCTGATAATTGGAAATTCAGAGAGGAAGCTTATAAGATATTGACACAATGAACTGAACACCTAGAACAAACACATGATGTCATTGCTACAGCAACTCCACTGAGATTGACATCGACAAGCTGATGACTACTATGTTTTACAACAAATAAGGAAAGAGGTTGTCTCCAAAGAGCAGAACATAGATCAGAGATGGGAGGAGGTTTTCAGACAAATGTTAGAAGGTAGTGGCAGCCAAATGAAGAAAATGATCCCTTTCTTACTTTCAGTTGCTATTTCTAATGCCTACCGTGAGGGAGTTTTCATTTTAGTTGACACAGCAGAAGACCAAATATAGAAACAAACCAAGTGATAGCATTGGGAAGACTAAGCTGCAGGTCAAACTGAACATGAATATGATTTGTGGATAGCTTCTAGATGTCTTAAAAAGTAAGCTAGATCTGCTCAAAACAACAAGAGGCCAACTAAAACATAAGGAAGGTGAAAATAAGCCAACACATCTTTAAGATAGGAGCATCATATTATGGTATGAATATGTCCTGTTGGACACCTACCTGTAGAGAAAGAGGACAGAATAAGTTCAAGAGGATTACAGAAATAGCCTTCACTAACAACTGCCACTAGACACTTTCCTTGGGATTTACCTTTTTTAAAATTTAAACTCTTTTTTTGTTTGTTTTGTTTTTTAAAAACTAAATGACATGCAGGAAGGAAACAGTACTTTGAGAGAAGAAAACAGAAAAGGAACAAAATAGTGAAAAATAAATAAACCAAGTAAATAAAAGGGTATTGTGGTCTCTGGCCTCTAACAGTGAGGTTTTTCTAGTTTGAATTTAAACAATTCAAGAGATGGAATTAAATGGTTAAAAAATCACTCTGTGATCTCACACATGCAAAGCAAAATAGAAAAATTCAATCTCAGTTTTAAAAAAAATCTTCAGGAATTTTCTAAGCCTAACCAAGAGAGGGGAAAGAAAAGAAAGACAGACAGACAGACATGAGCACTGGATAGAATGAAAGAGAAGGTGGTGGTGAAATAGGAGAGAGTGTTAAGAGCAGAAAATAGTGGCAGTAGGAATAGCAAGACAAGACAAAGTTATAGTCAAAATATAAATAAATGGGAGTAGGAGTGGGGGAGCATAGTGCTCAGGAGGGTATATGCCAAAGGGATGGAATGAATATACTAAAATGCTTGAAAAATATTGAAAAAATATGTTTTTTTAGGGTTGAGAAACCCTGACAAACAATCCTGGACTGATGAGAATCTTCGCAGTTTGGGAGTTATTTTGTGCAAAATTCGCACATGTTTCATTTGTGCAGAAAATAGTATTTTCTGGGCTGGAAACATTTGCTATTTAGAAAACAAATTTAAACACAGAAATATTAATTCCTGTACAGAAGATTTTGTTTTCTGGGCATAAAATTATGTAATTGAGGATTTATTCTGCATAAAATTTGCACATAGTGAATTTGCATAGAAAACAGCATTTTCTGAACAGAAAACAGCATGTTATGCTCAGGAATATTACTGCGGAATATTACTGCATTGAAATATTATTTTTCACACAGAGAAAATTCTGTTTTCTGTGCAAAACATATCACATGCAAATTTTGTGCAGAATAAGCCCCAAATTGCAAATAGCCTTTGGCAACTACATGGTTTTCAGGACTTTCTTGCAGTGGGAAGAAAACTACTGAAATTACTGATTGGTATCTTCAAGAAGAAACTTAGTAAAACTTATATGCATGAGGTCCTCTCTGCCCTGACAATGCCACTAGCAGGGCTTATGTTTTCTGCCACTTTTATAGGTTGAAGTGACTTATATTTACAAATAAAGCAGAAACAATCCTATGATTCTATGAACCAAGTAAAATTATCTGATTCACTTTTAAAATGGTGCAAGCATCTAACAGATGGGCAGTAAACACTAAAAAGAAATAGATGAAAATAGAAATCTAATATAGATCCTTAATCTACCTATCTTTTAATAAAGGCATTATAGAAAGTTTGATGGAACTGGAGAGAAGTCTTTGTTTCAAGAAGAGCTTCCCTCCAACACACACACTCACATACCCCCTTCTTCTCCAGTGTTATTCATTTGGTAGATTAAAAATACTGTTAGGACAAACACATGTTCATTATTGGTTTAGAAGCGGTAGTCCACTAAAAAGGAATGGCATGATAGAATATTAGAGTTACAAGATTCTTTCCTTTCTCTTTACTAATATTTCATATAGCTCACAAATTACTTTTTCAATAATATAGATACAGACTTACATCCAGACAAGCATTAAACATAAGGATCAGGTCACTAAGAGTTTGTTCACACAGAAATGAAGGCTGTGATAGGCTTTTATATTCAACAATCTTGTCCATTCATGCAATTGTCATTACAATTCCTGGAAAAGGTGCACAAAAAGGGCAACCAGGGACTGGAGCAACTCTCTTAGAAGCAAAGCTTACATTAATTTAGATGACAACAGGATACAACAGAAGTGTAGAATATTATGGATGAGGTAGAGAAAATGAATAAAGGTAGGTAGGTGAAGGGTGTGTGCGCGCATTTGTTTTGTTTAGAACCTGAAGGCATTCACTGGAGCCAAGTACTGGTACATACAGGATAGGTAAAAACAAAATTCCCCTTCTGATATTGTTAGTAACCAATACCCCCACATTTCATATGGCTTATTGATATAAACCATACACTGCTATGGCTGAAAGCCAGACTGAATAAGGGGCAAGGTGGCCAGATGAACAGGTCAAGAGATCCCTCATAAGCTCAGGTAGGTCATAGCAGATGCTTTCAAATGCTAGTGAACTTCCAGCTAGAGACTGAGAGAAAGACATGAGACAAAAGAGTCACCAGGGTCATATGGAAATGTTGATTGGTATGTTCCTGATTCCTCTCTCCTTCAGTTCCTATGAATTGCCTTTATACCCCTTGCCTGCTCACATGGTATGGACTATTAAATCAGCTATTAACTCTTTGTCACCTACATGCAAAGACCATCAGCCCATTCTGGCCCCCACTGTGTCAGTTATGAATGCCTTTATTTACTCTACCACAGAGTCATTTACATCCATGCACTCCAGGCCAAAATTAGGTATAAAAGCCCTTAGCTTTGAGCAGATGATGCAGTATCTTCACTTGTTGGACACTTTGATTTATACTGCCCTTAGATGCAAGTCTAAGCCACTTCACTGTTCCTTTGATGTTCTTCTAGATTGGTAATTATTGTTCAATTATTGCTAATTATCTTGCCTCTTGCAGCCTTCTTAATTAGAACTAATTAGTTCCCCGTTTTTACATGGAGCTGCAGGTACTGCTGGAGGACCTCAAGGGGTTGCCTACCTTTTGGAGTAACAATAGCACATAGCATTATCAAATGATGGGATTTGAATCCAGAAGGTGTTGTGATGGCCATCAACTAGACTTCAGCCTCAGAAATAGAACTGGACAAAGCCAAAAAATACAAGGTGTCGATGGCTACTAGCCATAATAGGCAAAGGCAGTATACCAGTACACAGCAGTCACTGAGGAACCACAGTCCTCTATAGTAATAGTAATTCAGAGTCTTTACCTTGGAGGAAGAGAAGAAAAGGTAGGCATAGCTCCATTGCGTCCTAAGTCCAGAAGCAGATGAAAGGCCCTCTCTCCATCCCAGCTGTCACTGTCCTGGCTTCGGAGGAGAAAAGAAGAACAAGCAGTAACTGCTGGACTTAATTCTCTCATACACTACCATCCCATTTTCCTCTTGTGTCATGTCTTAATTAGATTGTAAGCCTCAGGGCAAGGAACAGTTTTGTTGCTCTTTTACTTGTAAAGCACCACGTGTAGTGATACTGCCATATAAATAAATTGATGGTGGTGATGATGATAATTGTTCTTGTACAGAAATTATACATGTGTAGAAAATCAAACCCATTCAGAAAGAGGAATCAGCAGTAGAGAGACCCATGAGTCCTACAAGCCTCAGCTTTTGCCCCACCATGCCAAATGATGATGCCCAGGCTACTCTCACATTAGGCTTTCTTTAAAACTATCTGTTTCAGACCTAACACAGTTTGTGGAAAAAAGGTGTCATTGTCCAACTAGTAGTCAACTGTGGGCCAGAGCCTGTGGTAAGTGGATTCTGATCCAGTGGTACAGGAGTACATCATTCCTTCTCTTTGTGTATCACCTCACCCTTCTCTACCTTGCTTCCTCCCATGTACATGTACACAGGGAAAGAGGAAGAGGAAGCAATCTCTGCTGCAGTGGAACAAGAGCAAAAGTGGGTTTGCAGCTTCAAGGACATTGGATAATGCTGAGAGTTGCATGAAATTAGGCTAAATTTTTCTGGTGACCCTTGGTCTCCAGGTTGCCTGCCTCAACCTTGTATGGAAGCTTTCTATAACTGAGTCTTAAGCCATTTCCGCAGTATAGTGTTATGGTGTTTATTCTACTTTCAACATCCTGTGGGATTCTGGGGTTTGTAGTTTTCTGAGGCCCAAGAGCTCTCTGGCTGAGAATTCTAAAGGCCCCACCCTAAACTGCAAACCATGGGATTCCATAGGATGTTGAAAGTGGAATTATAGCACTATAACAGTATAGTGTAGAAAGGGACTTAGATCAGTGTAGGGTAGTGAAGGGGGCTGAAGCCTGTTAAAGGCTTTCACTCTCTTAACAGCAGCACTCATATTTCCAACACAATTGATCCAGATGCATTACAGAATAACATGTCTTTTGGAAGTCGGTTCACTAGCCACAAACAAATAGAACAAAGAATTAGGATGCTGCCTCAAACCAGTTCAGACCATTAATCCTTCCAGCTTCCTACTGTCTACTTTAATTGACAGTAGCTCTTCTGACAGGCTTGGCTCTATTATTAGGCAGTGTGAAGCAGGTGTCTCAGATGCAGAGAAGCAGTGGCATGGTGTTGCAGGATGGACAGTGTGCCATGCAGCCTGCCGTGAACCATCTAAGGTGGCCTACTGCCCTTTGGTGTGATGGTGGAAAAGGTCAGTCCAGTAGCTTCTGTACACAGAATGGGGACAGGTGCCATACGGTTTTTGCTTTTATTGCCAAACTGACTTGGGCGAACTCTTTTTCTACAACCTCAGACAGACTTGAGAATCCTTTACCTGGAGATTGAATCTCGAACCCTGTCTCTCTGTCTGTGTGTCTATCTATCCATCTGGACAGAAATATATACATACAAAACCTGGGCTAAGTTTCTGAGCTAAGCACAAAGTACAACTGGATATTTGCATAAGTTTCTGAGCTCAGCACAAAGTACAACTGGATATTTGCATAAGACACAAGGAAGGCTATACCCTCTCTACCCCAGAGTCAAAGGTTTATAGCCTCCTTTAGCTTAGAAAACTGAGCCTTCTTTTCAAATCTGGAAATGCTTCTAAGGACAGAAATATGGAAAATGTATGCTGGATGCATAAAGAGAGATAATGCAAAGAGAGCTAAGAGATTTTTTGGACTAGGAGTGGCCAATGGAGGGTACCTATTCTAAAATCTTTCTCTATTTCTCTATTTTCAGCATTGCTAGTTCCAAAGACTTATTAAACTGCAGGTACAAGTCCTGCTCAAATGCTTTTTTTCCCTGACTGCCAAAACAAGGAATGAGGCATTTTCAACTTCAAACCACCCTCTCTCTAATACCAGTATGCATTATCTCTTGCATATATTCTATTTCTATAGCAACAATTTGTTATTTAGAGCTATATGACTGCATTAGGTCTGGCTAGCTGGTAAAGGACCCATCATAGCTGCCATGAGCTTCCACTGAATGATTACCTGAAAGGGTTTAATGAAGGCTCAATATAGGACTATGCATATGTTTTAGACAGTGATGTATAGGAATACTCCACCAAGGATTCCTGGAACAACACATTGGATGATATAGAATAAAATCTCCTGTGAACTGCCAGGAAATATTTGTATGTAAATATGTCACCTGTCTCTGTATAACTATCCTTTATGCTTATCCTTATTGGTATGCCAAAATTGCCTGTTTAAGAAACAGCATTCAACAAACCACTAAAGATTTATGATTTATTTTTCTCTTTTCAGGTCAACAAATCTCTCCACTTTTAGTTCCACTCAGTTTATTCCATGAAGACAATATAGTGCAGTTTAGAATTTGTGACTGGCAAAATGCTCACTCACAGTTTTGTCACACTTCTTATGAAACCAGAGGGCACAAACACAGACAACTGCCAAAAAAGGATGGAAAATCAAATACCTCAAAATAATTATACCACAGAAGGATAAAAAAGGAGCAACAGTTGAGTGGGGGAGAATGGTAGGAGGACGAGTGACTTCAGTTTTAGCTTATGCTTCTACAGCTGACCTCTGCGGGTGGCCCATGTCTGGGCATGTGCGTGCCTTATTTTGCAGTGGTGGGATTTGCCCCTCCTGACCACAGTCTGCTGGTACTGGTCTTAGGAGGAACTCCCCACTGCTTGGCAAAGTATTACAGAAGTCAGAACTAAGAGAAAGAAATGTTACATACCTTCATGGATGCAGTAGCTGTGCTGTATTTGCAATATGTGGTTTTCTATCGCCAAACGAGTAACATCGTGACCTTCAAGCATTTTTTAATTTTTTAAAATAGACAAAATATGCCTAGTTACTGAGTTCTAGCTGACCACCATTTTTTTAAAGAACCAGTTTTGAAAAGTTTTAAAGTATAAGCTTTAAAAATATGTACCTTGCTCCCTCCATGAAGGGACCACAAAGTATTGAAGAAAACATTTATAATGAAATGTTTACCTAGAAGGAAGTTGTGTTCGTGATATTTACTCACATGTAAGGATGCAGTCTTAATTTAAGCTTGTATTTTTTTTTTCAAGTGTAGTGGGTTTTTCCCTTTTGCGTAAAGTTTGCAGATTTTAGTCAGTGTTTTGGGTAAATAGTATACTTCAGAAACATGAATAAAAGTCACAGGGTAAAGGTCAGTAAAATCACAGCATCCCATGTATGTTGTATTTTTGGATATTTCTGCTACCGTAATTGTGATTTTTTTAAAAATTCACATAAATATAGCCTTTTCATGAGGTTAAAGTAAATATAGCCAAACTTACCCTGCTTGTGGAGAAAGATACACAGAAGGAGACCAAAGCAAGACCTTCCCAAGGTAACATTAAAGTCTTTTTCATCTATCAACATTCATAGCATACATTCATAACCAAGTCACTAGATGTACACTTCAAAAGCAATCATTGAGAAACATCTTTACACAGACTCATGCTGCTTAAGATAAAATTTAGCCTGTGTGCTCTTTGCATCAAATAAATAGAGAACAAAAAATAAAAATAAAATCAAATGTATTTCTTTATTTCATTTCTGTCCTGGCTTTCAACTACATGTGCTGTAGACCAGAATTGCTGGCAGAACCCTTTTGAGGTGTTTGGTATTCAATAAACATGCAAGAAAGAGGAGGAGTGCACAAGCTTCACCCCTTCCTGTCACTATTCCATTCCTCCTCTAGATATGGAAGACAAACTTCTGAAAAGGGGAGACACTCCTCTGTGTGGAGACTCTCAACATTGGACAGTCCAAGATATTATGTGCTTCAAGTGGAGCAGCAAATGACACCACCACCAAAGTCAAAGTAAGAACAGGAAGAGTAACTATGAAGGGATCAAGATGAGGGTACTGACCCTTGCAATAGAATTTCTGCTTCCACAATGACGTTTTCCTTTGTTGCCCAAATTCCTACCATTGCAGAAAGTGAGACACTGAAAATTGTTGACATCTAGAAATATTTGCTGTATTTGAATTCCCTTGGTAATTTTGCTTACCTCTTTTCTTTGAGTGCCTAAAATGTATTTCTAGTGCTCAGATAAAATTTAAGTGACTGCAATGTTAGAGATTTGGTGGCCGAAAAAAAAATCATGGGTGAGAATTCTTATTTGTGTGAGCAGTGCCCTCATTTTGCTCTCCACTTCCTGCTTAGACCTCTGGTAAAAGTAACTAAACTATTTTGGCACATGAGACAGAAAGGCCCTTTCCACATGTGGGGGGAACGGGTGAAAACGCCCGAAAACGGAGCTTACCAGCAGCCAGGCGAGTCCATCGCCACACGGAGCAGCACGAGCTCGCTGCTCCACACTTGTCCGGCATCCCAAATGGTGGCTTCCGGTTAGTGGAGGCTCTCCACCAACCGGAGAAGCTCGCCAGCTGGAAGCCCGCCCCTGGCAGATCTGCAGGCACACACTTGCGCACGCCTGCAAATCTGCTTCTGAGCTGGGGGTTGCGCGCTCCCTGGTTTTTAAAAACCTCTGAAAAGAGGTTTTTAAAAACCACGCTGCACGACCAGCTCCGGTTGCTCCTGCGTGGATTGAGGTGTGGAACTACAAAAAGTAGTCCACGCCAGTCCATGCTATGGTGCAGAAAACCTCCGTTGGAGGTCGCTCTGCACCATTTTAAAATGCTAATGTGGAAATGGCCAAAATCACATAAGCACATTTCTATTTCACTGGTAGTAAACAATGATAAATTGGATAACTACAATTTTGCTTTCCATTCATGACATGCAAAATATGCCTCCAGAGTCAGGTACCTCACTTTATTTAATGATAGGAATGACCCTGCTCTTTGTATGACTTGGGGTTCTGAGTTCAAATCATGTGTACAGACAAGAGGGGAAGCCCTTTTCTACCAAGAGTTGCTGTCCACAGTAGAAGGGGATGAAAATGGTGATGGAGAGGAATAGAGCTGTGATGTTCCCCCATCTCTCAATACTTATTGAACACAATTTGTGCTCTCTGAAGAGGGCTTCAAAGAGAACAGTATCTACAAAATAACAACAGGAACAGAAAGCTGATGTACTGTAAGATCCCAGAGGAAATGCATCTGCACCTGAGCATTTGGTCCTTCCAAAGAAATAGAGTCAGAGAGATCAAAATAGAAGTAGAGATAGTGCAGTGCTACTTGCCCACTCCTAGCCATTTCAAGAACAGTTTTTTTTAAAAAAATCTCTTTTTCATTGAACAGAACAGTCAGTTCCTTTCCACCAGTACTGCTTTAGGAGTGAACTTAACTAAATAACAAGGTGTTTGCAATCCTGCCAGACAATTCCACTTCCTTTTCCACTGATCTGTATGTGATTAGGGAAGGAAGCAGAAATTTGACAAACTGAAGAGTTCAAAATACAGGGTAGTAAGTGAAACTTGAAAGCAATTAGTTACAAAATAGCTAGTTATTTGTTATTAATTCTGCATTGCAATAAGTAAGGTTTAAAGAAGTCATATGGTAATTTAATAGGGATAATTTCATGCCTTTTGTAACTCTTAAAAAGTTATTTCTATAGTTATGGAGATGAAGTTTCACTAAATGGTGGAAGAGGAATATAATAGGGGTCAAATCCTTTTTCTCTCTCTGTGCCTTGTGATCTATTGTGGATGCTAAGGACAAAAACAAAGAAGGATAGTGTGTTCTGTAGCACATACCAGAAGCAGTTTTTTTCCTTAAAAGTAACTGAAAATAATTATTGTGGTATTTTTTAAGAAGTGGGAAATTAAAGTAATCTCTTTAAAATATAAATTTAAGGGTGCCTAACTATATTTTTACTATGACAGTAACCTATTCCTTTTATAAACTAACTTTACATGTTTTGATATAAGGAAGTGTGCCATTCATTATACTACAAAAACAATTACCAGTACAGTGCCTCAACTGCAGACTTGTTCTGATTGTTCAGTGGCAGAGATTAGTTTTGTAAAAAAAAGATGTTTTCCTGCAAAGAAAATTTGTGTCCTATTGTTCATCCTGTTTTGTATGAAGCAGATGGGTAATTTACATTTAAGGAAAGATAGCACTGATTCTGTTATGATACAACAGGTTACCTTCTGAAAAAGGAGACAAGGAAATTATTTATGAGGCCTGAACAGCAGTAGAAAGGTCTAGATTTGTTATTGCAGAAGCTGACTGTAAACTCTTCCTCCATGAAGAGCATTGGCTTATTAAGTCCAAAGGTAATTTCATACTGCAACACACACACACACACACACATACACACCAAGGAGAAGAGAGGAGGAGCAACCACAGGCCAAGACCAGTCCAAAACATTTTGCTGCCTTAGCTGGAAGGAGACAATCCCCTTCCCTTTTATGTACTCAATAATCTTATTGCAGTGCTGATGAGAGGATAGTGATTTTTCTGCTCTCATTGACTAATGGCACTATCATTGAGATGTAAGTTAAAAGGCATGTAGAAAACATGGCCAAAGATTTGTTGCTGACTGAGCATGAGGATGACTATGGAGGACAGACCATAAGACCTAGCCTGTGAAGATCTTGCTGTCTCTCTCTCACGTCTTGAAGATTTTTTGCTTTTACTGAAACCATCAGAATTCCCCTGATAATGTGGTCATTAGTGATACTGGCTCGCAGGATTCTGGGAACTATAATCCAAAAAAAGCAACATTTCTAAGCTCTTAACTGATACTACGTTGAAAAAATTTCTTTGTTATCTTTAGTTAACCAATACTTCCTACCCTAACCTTGGTTTACCAACTACCATCTTCTCTTCCTGTTGGATTTCTTTTAGTTGAAACAAAATGGACTGAGAAATGGTAACACCCAATAGAAGGGATGTAGAGAAAAGGCAAAATCTCAGGGTGTTAAAAAAAATATATTATTTTGTTCTTCCAATTATACCAACATGTTTTGGGCTAGTAATATTTAATGCACTTCTTCAGGGGAATGCAACTTTAAAGCTGCCTGTGGGGATTCCAAAAAGAATTTTTCTCCCAAGCTAACACTTGGAATCCCTGCAGGAGGTTTTAAAGTTGCATTCCCTTGAAGAAGACCATTATATATTACTAGGTCAAATGCACTGGACTAAGAGGAAGAATAAAATAATATTTTTAATATTCTAAGACTTTTTCTCTTTTCTATCTCCCTGTCTCTTGGTTGCGCAGCAGGAAAAGATTCATGAATGACATCACAAAAGTTGATACGTTTGTCCTCTTTACACACTCTTTAAAAAGTGTTGTGATCAAATACGCTAACTGTACTCTGGGGTCCACAGACATCTCCCTTTGTTTCTATTCGTGGCCATGATAAGCAGATGTAGCATTGGCTTCTAAGTTGGAGAAGGGGAAGAGTCAAAGCAAACCACTTTCCTCAGTGGTCCTTGATAGTGAAATTTAAGGCCAAATGATCCTGGCTGCTCCCACAGGTCTTAAGCCAATCTCTCAACAAGATGTAACACACCTTCAGTCTTATATGGATCTGGGCAGAACTATTGCCCTAGGAACATAAATCATAAAAAAAGGAAATAGCTACTTTTACAGTGGTTTTGGCTTGTCTCTGTCAATTAGATGTCATAAAATACTCTGAGGTTTTTAAGACATTGAGAAACTTAATGATAATGAAGAATGAGTAACACAAAATTAGCTGCTTCCTGTGGGGTTTTGCATGTATGTGTGTTAACTCCTAGATGAGGAAAGGAAACATTAGAGAAAAAAGGTGAACAGGGATTCTAGTTTTTTCTCTCTCTAATGCAGAGGCCTTAAGAAAACACCAGGATTTCAGATTTGAACGTTTTGCCACAAATGGACATTTTATGCTTTCCTGACAGGTCAGAACACTCCACCCTTGTAACTGGGTAATGAGGCACAAGGTTTGAGTCAAGCTGCAAGAGAAAACAGTCAGTCATTCACTGGAAGTTTCTTACCAGGGCATCACTTTCAGACAGCTCTTTAATAGTTGTACGGACAGCTTGGAGGCAAGAAAATTAGAGACCAGGGAATGGTAAAATAGATTATCCCAGCTCATTACTAACTATAGCTTGCAGAAGCTCTCTATTGCTCATTAAAGCCTTCAGCTCTAATAAAATAAGTCCTTCTTCAACCTCTGTGCTACATTGTAGTAATTAAAACATTAGAAAGAGAAGTGATTTACCTGTTGAAAGGAAGAATCCTTGTAGCTCATGGAGTTTGATTTACCAAGAATCCTTGGCAAAGCTGAATTGGAGCATCACGCAAGTGATGATAGTGGTCCTGGTGAATGTGGAATTCCCCTCTCTTTGAAAGCTGCAGCTTAAAATGAAAACGAAAATGCCCCTGGGGAACTAACTCTCTGTGTGTTCATTGTCAGTATCGGGAACCATGCTAGGAATGGATTTTGCAAAGGCCAGACTTTCATCAAAATACACTCAATTGCCAAAGCACTACCAGGGGAAGCTGAGCCTGGAGCTAGAAAACAGTGTTGGACCAGGAGTCGGAATCACACACACACACGAAGCAAAACAAAACTAGAAGACCCAACTTGCATGATAAGCAAGCTAAAAACCAAGGCCAAAGAGGTCAAGTGTACCCAGGAGAAAGGGATGTAGGGTAGTAAGGAAGAAGAGAAAAAGTAAGGATGATCAATCCCAAGGTAGAGGGAGGGGGGCAGGAGGAGGAAACAGCTATTTGTATTCTCAGTGAAGCCCTTGGGCAGGTGCCACATTTCAAGGACTCTTATGACCAGGGAATGATGATTACTGCAACCATAATTGGATTTTTCCTCTTATTCTCCATGTTTCCACCAGCAATTGGCCAGAAGAAGGATAAGTGAAGATTTTATTTGGTTCATTTTAAAAGAAAATCTTTCCAAAATTTTCACATTTCCTTATCAATTTAAGTGGAAGAGCTTGAGTTTTAAGAAATATGCATATGAGAGGAAGCAAAACAGACAGATTTGCCCATTTAGGCAGAGGGCTATGTGTGCTTCAATCTCAAAAGCCTGGGTTTGTATCCCTGCGTATTCACCCATGTCTGTGGTGCTGAATTAGGGTCCCTATTTATCTGACTTGCTGTTTCTTTTCAACACAAACAAGGCAGACAGGTGCAGCTGGGAATAGCTGTAGTTGCCAAATTTGGCCAGAGCAGATAGCAAAGAATTTTGTTTGGTTCATTTTTTTTTAAAAAATAAGAGCTTGTCATAATCCACATTTTTTTTTTCATGAGCAGGGCATTAAAACAAAACCTTGAGATGAAAATGTTTAAATGAGTGAGAAAAGAAAATTATCCAGTTCATTTTGCTAGACAGAGTGCTTTGAGTGCTTAGATATCAAAGGAATGGATTTGAATCCCTGCATATTTAGTCATGTTTCTGGTGCTGAATTGGAGTTGCCACTTCAATTTTTTTCTATCAGGCTCTCATCTTTAACAGCAAGGTGGCAAGCAGGTAAAATACAAAAGCTATAGCTTTTGGCCAGAATGGAGGGATGAATCTTACAGCTAGAAGGAATCTCAGGGGCCATCCAATGCAACTCCTTACCATACTGGAATCCACTGCAAAAGCATCGAGGCCAAATGATCCTTTCTGATCCCACAGGTCCTAAGCCAATCTCTCAACAAGATGTGATACACCCTCAGTCTCATATGGACCCAATCTCAATTTTAAACCTGAAAAAAAGGATGGTGCACTGAAGTAGTTTATTCCATTGTTGAATAATAATTTTGTTTCATTTGTTTTTGATAAGAATTTGCCCCAATATACAATTTTCTTCTTAAATATGACAGAAATAAGAACGTGGGAGAATGTGAGACAGATAGATTCATGCCTTCCTCCCTAGAAATATCCAGCAAGGAGGTGGAGGGTCTTGGTGTGATGTCAGAAATCTTCATGATGACCTGTGGTGGTATGGCTGGGGCCACAAGCAGATGGGTTTGGCCCCATCCCAGTGTTGCCTCTCAATATGTTACCCTGGGTTTGTTCGTTTGTCTGTTGCTAATTTACACTGGTCATTGGGATATGTAGAATAGCCCATCATACCTCCAAGGACAACAGAACTGAATCTGCAAGAAGTTTTCTTGCAGTGCTATGGTTATCAGACATCTGTGCAACAGAAACACAAGAGCATCACAAAAATAATGCAGGCAACATGCACAGTGATGCACACAGAGGTCAAACAGTACTGCCAATTATAAGTGTGTTTCCTTCTGTTCGGCCAATCAGCGGTATACCAACATACTCAAATTAAGTAGGTGAAACTTAATTTTGTGCTTGTAATGTAATATTGGTTCTTAAACTCTCCACCAATGATGGGAACCTTTCAGTTTGTACAGCCCATGGATGTGGACAGGAGAGGTGAGGTCTAGCATGTGTGAGATGGATCTTTCTATTTATCATTTGTACTTATTTAGAATAAATAATTTATTTAATGCATATTCTAACTTTCTGCAAGGACAGGACCCAAGGAGGCTTATGACACAGATTACAACAGAATACACCTAAAATCAATGATAGCAAGAAAATCCCAGTTAAAATAATTGAATAAACCATCATCGTAAAAATGGCAGTAAATAAACAACAAATTTAAAGCTTTTTAAAATATAACAGATGAAGAAAAGGACAACCCACTGCTTTTTTTTAATTAAAAAAAAACCCTCTCAATTCTCAGCAACCAGCTAATGGCACAGATCCTACAAAGATGAAAAAGCATTTGCCTTAGGGCAAAAGGAGAACTTCAGGAGGCAGTTCAACAGCCTGTGAGCAGCCACCAAAAAGGCCTTGACCAAACATGCCTGTAATGATAGTAAGATCTCAATACTAGAAAAAGCTCTTAAGGAGACACAGGCTTTCAGACAGCCTGGACCTAAACTATGGCCCTTTTTGCACCATACCTTGTCGCGGCAGTGGGGAGCGGCACTCGCACGAGCAGCTCAAGACAGCCCTTCTTCCTCCTGCATTGGCTTCCTGTTAGCGCGACCATCACGCTAGTGCCCCGCCCCTTCCTTCCGCAGCACAGTCTGGGAGTTGTAGGCTGCACTGGGGGAAGGAAGTGCGACCGGGCCGGCTTGCCGACACACCGCACACAGGTAAGTGCGCGAGGGCGCCGCGAGCAATGCGCGAACGCAGAGTATTTTTGGCTTAAAGCCAAAAATCAAAAAATGCGCGCGCACCCTGCTTTAGCTTCATGAGCGAGTGGGAGTGTGTCGTACGGAGTGATGCTCCCATTCGCGCAACGCTCAAGGGGTGCTTGCACAAGAAAAAAAGCATGCGAAAAGGGCCTATGTAAACCAGCACAAAGGCAACCCCATATATAAGGCATTACAGTAGTTTAAAAGGGATGCAATTAAAATGTGTGTCCCCATGGCCAGATCAGACATCTCCAAGAACAGACAAAGCTGTCACACTAATTTTTACTGTGCAGATGCACTCCTGTGATAAGCAGCTTTGCATCCCAACCTTAAGAGAAAGTCAGAACATAAGTCAAATAAACAAACAAACAAATAAATAAACAAGAATATATAAATAAAAGTGGTTCCATAACAACAGGAGAAGTGGTGAGGCAGCATGTTAGGCTGAAACAGACAGTATTAACAACAGTTCTAGGAATGGGTCATAGTGCTGGAGCCATGGAAGAAGAGCAAGGCGAGTAGAAACCTGCTTAAAAGATAGGCACAGAGGCATGCTTTGAAGACCAACTGATCTGCAACCAGATAGATGACAGAGAGCAAACAGATATGAATTTGTCATCATGGGAAACAGTGCATCCTGCCATCAGTTCCTGAGAGATAGAATCTCTAGACTCTTAGCAAGTGCATTCCAAATATTCTTAATTCTGATTAAGGTACATAGTGGGAGAAGGGATTTAAGGTAACCTTGTCCAAACCATACAGGTTTGGATAGATTAAACTCATCACTTTGAATCGCACTTACAAACAAAACAAAAACGGACAGGATAGCATGGACACAGATGAACATCCTGACACTGTAAAAGCATACATAGGGTGCTGCATTTAGTCACTTGTTTGGACCACTGTGCCCAGAAAAACAAACAAACAAACAAACATATTAGCTGGAAAATTCTGGGAGATGTGGTCCAAAAAGGCAAACTTTTCTGAGCTCTGACTCTTCTCTCCAGCTGTTGCCCAGCCACAGCACCCAGTTGCTATCACTACCCTTTTCTCCCTTTGACATTTAGCTTTTCAAGTTTGCTATGCCTCAAGGATTTCCCTTGAGATGACAAACTTTTCAACTTTGATGGAATTTCTTTCAGGAATCTTCCTCAGATAACAAAAATTAGTGTGATTAGACAGAAGTGTAGTGGTAAGTTTTGCTTTGCGGGCACTCATCATGAGAGAGTCCAAAAATGCAGTCACAGTTATAATTGATCTGTATCTACAATCTGTTGTAGATCTATTTTAATATTATCCATCACTACCTGAAGTAGTTTTTTTTCAAGCCTAAGGGATCTTAATTGTTTATTAAAAGCCAAGCCAGCACCAAATATTTTGTCATACAACAGGAGTAGTTCACAACAGTTTATTAGTGCTGTGGAAATTTACGCATGTAAAATACTAAGGTAATTTTGGCTAAGTTCAGAAGGAATAGAAAGGGCTGCATGGGAGGTGGTGGAAAGTGGTGGCATCACTCTTGATAGTTAAAAAGTCACAGAACTTCAACCCTGTGAGTCTTCATCCAGTACTGTTACTATACCCTACTACCCTTCTCTGAGATATGTGATTTTGATAAATTGGAATTATTAATGACTGGAGAATATGATTGGAGTCATGCTGACTGGATATGTGTTCAGGATCATCAAAGTCCAGATAGGATTATACATGCTGATGCGTTTCTGTTAATCCCTTCACTGCTTCAGGATCTTTGCATTTTTGAACGCAATGGTAGATGAACTGCCCAGACTGGTGAGTAATGATCAGAGATCATTCCTTGATCTTACTCTAGGAGATCTTCCTTATATACCCAACATGACCAAATATTAAGAGACTGACATGAGTTCCATCAATATTTTGTCACTCCAGAGTTTAAGCAATCAGCCCATTCCAGACCTCTTTTGTCAGTTCCATGGGAAAGCCATTATGGTTTTGTCAATGTACCCCTTCAAGGTGTTAAATAGGGTACAAAAATCCTGGCTTCAACCCCAGCCAATTGTAGTACATAGAATATAGTCCAGACTGCTGCTCCCCCATACTACCCACAGATTCTGTCTGAGCCTCTCCTCTGCAACCTCTTTCTTCAAGACTGTTAACTAACACCCTTTTCACCCCTAATCTCTCTCTCTCTGACTTCTCTTACTTTACTTTCCAGTAGCCTTGTATAGTTCTTAAACATGTCTGATTTCTTGTATATTTCTCAATTCAGCTAAATTACTTTGTTTAACTTTAACTAAGCCCACTATACATTTAGTACTGATATACATAGGTGAAAAGATATTTCTGTAAACCTCCTCTTACAGGCCTCCTTTGAGCTATAATTCCCCCAAATTCTAAGGAGATGGTGGCATTGCAGGCAGACCCCATCATCCCACACCTCTTAGGGTAACACTACTGCACTGTCTACATAATAGTGTGAAACAGGACTGGGAACAAAAGGTGTGTGAACTTCAGACAGTACTTAGAAACATAAATTGTGCCCACATCCTGGGGCAAAAGAAGGTTTGGCTAATAAACTAAGAATGTGGGTATGAGCTGAGAAGTCACACAATGTAGTACCTCTTCCTACTGTCAACAGTTCATATGGCATTACCAACCAGTCATTAATTGTGAAATGAAAAAGGATTTTATTGATTGCTGAAGTATATGATATATCCCCAGGCACACGGCATTGCTAGGAGATTAATATAAGGTTCCAATTGAGTGCTTTCAGAAACCAGTGGAAAGCATTCAGTTGCCATCCGTAAAGCTTTAAAAAAAGCAAAAACGTTTGGCATAAGCTTTTGCCAAGTCCTTGTGTGATACTGACAGTCAAAACACAATAATTGCTGGCCAAGAGGGCAGAAACACAATCAATGCACACATATTGAATTATGGCAGCAAAATAACATCGTCATCCAAATTACTGAACTGGTCCCTATGTTTTCTGGCTTTGAATTTGAATGTTGTTTAAGTAAAATAGAAAAGCACAATCAGCCTGAAAAGCAGCATTCCCTTTAAACCTAGCCAGACGTATGACTTTAAAAGACAATGCTATCCTTTCTAAATTGTCATCAAGGTTAGATAGAGAAAGCTGGAGGTTAATGAAAACAGTTTTGTTAAGACAGAAGGAGTAATGGCTTATTTTGAAAAAGAGTCTTATTTTGTAAAACAATAAAAAGGGATCTGCAGCCAGTGCAAATGAATGCCTAGTAATCAGCACCTTTAACCTTGTTCCTAGGCATGGAAATAGCCATGTTGGCCAGGAATGCCTTTCATTGGCTGCACTCACTTGTTGTATAGGCTCTGCCCTTGTTAGATGGTAGAAATACCACCTGACTGATGCTTTATAACTTCAGAAATGCTTCAGCTCACCTCTTGATAAATATAGACAGATATGCCCAAATTTTACTACTACTACTACTACTACTACTACTACTACTACTGCTAATATACCATGTCTTCACATTTCATATTGCTCCCACTGATGGAACACAGAGAAGGACCTCTCCTACAGACCTTAGTTCTTGGGCAAGTATATATAGGGAGAAACATTCCTTCAAGTAATCAAGATCCCATGCCATTTACTGCTTCAAATGGCATCATCAGCAGAACGGAAATGAACTGCAACTCCTTTAAGACAGGTGTTATATGTTTTCTACGTGGTACTCTGGCTGACAGTCTTGCTGCTGCATTTTGCATTGGCTGTAACTTCTGAGCTATCTTCAAGGACACCCTCTTACAGAGTTCATTATAGTAGTCTAACCAGGGAGTTACCAAAGCATGGACTATTGTTGCTAGGTTATCCCTATCCATAACAGAGCAAAGTGAAAAATCTGGATTTCAAAGGAGTTGCAAAATTCATCAATTCCACATAGCTTTGTTTATATGAGTTAGAGTAAATATGATATACCCAGGGTGTAGTTTCTCCTGTTAGATTATTGTATTTTTAAGGAATATATTCAGTCACACTGTTACCAGTTGTATTTTTGTGTAGCTGGATTCACTGAGTTCTCAATGATAGCAACAGAATTTAAGTCATGACTAATTTGTCCCACTGATTTCATAGGGACCCACTGTAAGTTCAACTGACTCAGGCCATTTCCACACTATACTCTTATAGTGCTATTATTCCACTTTCACCATCCTATGGAATCATGGGGTTTGCAGTTTCAGAGGGGCAAACCCAAGGATTCCATAGGATGTTGAAAGCGGAGTAACAGCACTTTAAGAGTGTAGTGTGGAAATGGCTTTAGTCTGGCTCCAACTCTTTGGCCCTTTTCACACGGCATTTGCCATGCGAAGGGGCACCTGGAGCATCGCACGATTGTGAGGAGCAATCTGCACAACGCACTCACAATTGCGCAATGCTCCAGCATAGTGCAGGCACCGCTCGCAGCTGAAAATGGTGTGTGATTGCGCATCGCTCCAGGGCCCTGTGTGCATTTGCCATGCGTGCGGAGCCTCCGGGGCTGCGGCAGTTGTGCTTCCTGCCCTGATGCAGCCCGGGAAACTCCCAGGCTGTGCTGTGGAAGGAAGAGGTGGGGGTCTCGCGCTGCCTGCTTGGGAGCAAGCAGCTCATGAGGAGCTGAAGCAGCGGGGATGGAGAGCCTCTTGCTGGAGGCTGCTTGCGCGATCCCCACACCCCAGCACCAAAAAAAGGTAAGCTGCGGAAAGAGCCTTTGTGTTTAATGTGTTTATATTGTTTGTTCCACGTAAACAACTCTTTTTGCTTAGGCAAAGCACTGCTAAAAAAGCACTGCTAAAAAGTCATAAATGGAAAAAAAAGAGAGCAACAGATGTATCTGTAAGCATTTTTTAAAAACGCTATGGGATCTCCACTGAGAACACTTATTGGATACATGCATAGAATGTATATATTCCCTGCCTTCAGCAGGAATCCAAATTTCAAGGCTGTAGCTTTCACAGAATTGCTTTCAATAAAGAACAGTAGATTTCTGTATCTACAAATTGTTAAACCACCTTAAATTTTAAAAATATATTTTAAAATAAACCAATTAGACTATAGGTGAAAAACACAGCTAAGCATAACAGTATTCAAACATTAAACCATCTCAAATATTAAAAATACATCTTAAAATAAACCAGTTAAATTATAATGAAAAACACAATTACCAGTAAATACAGTAGCATTCAATTGTGTAGCAGCAGAAAATATAATAAAATATTTTCCATTATAAAACAGAATATTTTGGTTCTGTTTGTGTGCATATTGCTTTGTACGCATGGATCTCCTGTCTCATCAAAAGCAATCTCAAAAGGTGCTCATTCATTAATTAGATTTCACACAGAGTTTTATGTACAAATGATACACCTGAATTATGTAAACAAGAAGACTAATTTTTTAACATTTAAGTGCAGCATAGAGCAAATTCAGAGTATGAACTATATCACTTTCTCATGTATATTTCTTGTCAAACTTACCCAGCTGAGTTCTCTGTACTTACAGGACTGCAAATTGTGAGTCAGATCAATAGTTTCTATGAGCTACAAAGCCATGCCAGACATCTGTAGTTCTGATGAAGAGCTACAGGGGCCTTCGTTTTATATTGATTATCTTGTAGAGCGCTCCAACACACCATTACTGATCATTGGCTTTTTCTGATGGTGGACTGTTTATCAATATTACCAAGCCACTAATGAGCTCCTGCCTGTAAAATATATTGCCTGTTTTATTTATACAGCAGTGTCAGAGAGAAAACACGGTGGAATATAAAAAGAAACCAGCACCCATATTACCATCTTCATTTTGCTTACACACTTATCAGTCATACTTAGGCTCTATGGGCTATATTTGTTAATTAAAAAGGTTATACAAAAAAAATTGTGACTCTCTGGACCTTGCTGCACTACATTGTTATAGTGCTATTATTCCACTTCCAACATCCTGTGGAATTCTGGGGGTTGTAGTCTCCTGAGGCCAAAGACCTCTCGGGCTGAGAATTCTAAATGT
The DNA here is from genome assembly GCA_948474755.1 of Ctenosaura bakeri. Taxonomy (NCBI): domain Eukaryota; kingdom Metazoa; phylum Chordata; class Lepidosauria; order Squamata; family Iguanidae; genus Ctenosaura; species Ctenosaura bakeri. The sequence continues at coordinate 18,811 of CAOLHI010002391.1, read as the reverse complement.
CCCTCCCTAATCTACAAACCCCAGGAGTCCACAGGATGTTCAAAGTGGAATAACACCACTATAACAGTGTAGTGCGGAAAGGTCCTCTGTCTCCATGTCTTCTCCTGGCACCAATTGTTTGCTTTGTTGCACCAACCTACCATGTCCTTTATTCAGCTTTATTCCCCTTATGTTGTTACCCTGTATGTTGGGGGTCCTGGGAGGGGTGCCCAAATAACCAAATAAAAGCACAAGTTGGGGAAATTAAGCTTGAGCACTCTTTTAAGCTAACGAGAGGCAGGGTAACTTTAGCTGAGATCTTTAATCCTATGTATACAGCGTCAGCGTCAGGTCAGAGAGTGGCTTGACAAGGTTTTAAAAGTAACAAATAATATTTTATTAAGAACAAGCAACACGAAAGACATGGCAAATACTAACTAACTTAGAAATGGAAATGGAGAGTTTCAAGGGAGCGGGTAATACGACACCTGGTCTCATAGTCCTGGAGAGAAAGATGGGGTTCCGGGACAGAAAGCTCAGCGTGGCTTGCTGAGGGGAGTTCCTTCAGACTACCGGCAGCATTCCTTCAGACTACCGGCAGCAAGGCGGGATGGAAGTCCAAAGTAGTCCGAGGTAGTCCCCAAAGTGGGGACTTTTTATAGGGTGGAGTTTACCTACAGGCTATGCTATGCTCGGTGAGAACAAAGGAAGTTTGGAGCTGGACAAAGGAGTTGGAAAAGGTCAGGTTTTGCATGATGGGCTTAGCGCTGGATGACAATAGTCTGGCCAGTATGCTGATGGCCCGACATCAAGGAATGGCTCGGCTCTTGGCCGTGAGGTTTTGTGTATACGCGCTGAGCAAAGCCAGTTTGCAGGGAGGTTTTTCCCTAAAGCATCGGAGAGGCTTAAGTTGCCTGCCTGAATGAGGTTTTGGAATGTACAACCATTAATGGCCACGCCCTTACGTGCTTGTCCGGTGGACCTCTGCAAACATGTGGAGTAGAGTGGCAGAGAAAGGTCAAGCAAAGGCCAAATTATTTGATATCAAAAGGATATCTAGTGCTCTCACCCGACATATCATAACCGTGATAACAATATCCCCTTGTATCCTTCACTGACTGAACAACAGGGCAGGACCAGGGACCTTGTGTTCTCACAGATGTCCTTGGAGTATAACTCCTAGCTTTCCTGAGCCCTGGCTGTTCTGGTTGGATTCTCCTGGAAGTCTGTGTTCAGCAACCCACAGCTTCCCCAATGTGAATCTGGGGATTTGACCATTGTCTTGTTCTAGATTACAACAGGATAGGTCTTGACTCTGTATTTTAACTTCCATAGAAGATATACATTAGAGACCACTCTTACTCAAAGTTCCTGGAGTGATTTCCTTGAACCATACACAAAATAACTATCTGTCTGAGGTGAAGGTTATGCAGTTTTTCGCTTTCTCAGATGTCCTCTCTTAACTGAAATGGATGAGACTTTGGCCCTTTCTGCACCTTACCTCTTTCCGGCGTGGGGGTGTGGGGAACATGCGAGCAGCCTCTTGCGAGAGGCTCTCGGGTCCCCACTGCTTCAGCTCCACAGGAGCTGCCTGCCACCAGGCAGGCAGCATGAGGGCTCCGCCTCTTCCTTCCACAGCGCAGACAGCTATTTTCCCAGGCTGCGCTGGGGGAGGAAGCATGAGGGCCACGTCTCTGGAACTCTGCATGCAAGGTAAGTGCGCGTCGGGCCCCGGAGCGATGCACGATTGCGCACCATTTTCAGCTACAAGCCGAAAATGAAATAGTGCATGATCGGCACCTGCCAGCCCTGGCAGCATCACACAATTGTGAGGCCTCTGACTAATTAAATGCATAAAGACTTGTATTAATGTGAATTCACTCCTCTTTCTTCTGTTTTGCTTATTATTGGTTTCAACATCCTGTGGAATTTTGGGGTTTGTAGCTTCCTGAGGCCAAAGAGCAATCTGGCTGAGAATTCTAAATGCCCCTCCCTACACCGCAAACTCCAGGATTCCATAAGATGTTGAAGGTGAAATAATAGCACTATAACAGTATAGTGTGAAAATGCTAGTTTTATAGTAGCCTCTGTTTGCTCTTCTCTGTCGGTCCTCCCGTCCTGGGTAGAATGTGAGGAGTATCAACTGTAACTGTTTTAGGTTTTGTAAGGCACCTTGGGTCCCAAAATTGGGGTAAAGATAGGCTGCAGATGCATAAACTGCAACAACAGTAACTGTAGCCCATGGTACACATTGTAGTCGAAGGATCTGAACGAAATAGAGCAAGAAGGCTGATAGCATTGGCCAGTAGAAACTGTACCTCTCTAGCTAGGCATGTTTTATTTTATTCTATTTTACTTCAGCTAGTAATATTTTCTTTCTCTCCTTTCTAGTGAGCTGCTAATTCTAATCATTTCTAATCTGTAAGGATCTCTGCAGGTCTTTCTTTTCACAGACAGAAATGGGAAGTAACAAACAACAACAACAACACATGTTTCCATGAAGCAACATGCACCTAATTCATACCTTTTAACAAGGAGTTTGCTTTCCAGTTTCTTCAAAAACTCTTTCTCCCATCAAGGGAGCAGTAATCACAATCAAAAGTGGTTTTGTTTTGTTTTGTTTCAGGAAAACCTGTCTGCTATCACAGAAAATATGGCTGAGGTCTATTAATAATGTTTTCTACTTGTTATGGGTAGACCTCTCAAAATATTAATTGTACATACAAATGGTGAACAGATGGCAGCATAAATCCTTTCTTGTAAACTTCATTTTTGCTTTCATGCAAACCACCCCAGTACAAAACATCTTGTCTTTTATTTCTCAGACCTTTATCCCTGCAGAGTCATCCATCCTCCTCTTTTGGCAGGGCCAGAAGGTATAAATCCAACTTAAGGCCAGTGGAAGTGAAAACTATGCTAGAGCATACCTTTGCATATGAGATAGTTCAAAGCAGTGGTACAAACATGCAACTTCTTGTACAAGAGGTTGTAGAAAAATTGTACAATGGCTTGCACAACTGTCTTGCACAATAAAAACTGTGCACAATTGTATTAAATAGCACCTTTGCATTAACTCTGAAAACATATAGCTATTAGCACAGCAGAATTTGCATTTGCGGAATGATGTAACTAACAGACCAAGGATATGATCGTGGGCTTTTAGTTCTGTTTTTAAGCTAACTAGAGTTTCTTGGTTTGTTTAAACCAGGAACAGGGAACTGCCTTGTTCCCTAGAAGTTGCTGACCTGTAACTCTTATCAGCTGTAGCCTGTATAGCCAAAGGTGAGGGACTATGGAAGCTGTAGTCTGGTAACATCTGGAGGGCTACCCGTTCTACATCTCCTGTTTGAACTATGGGGTGTTCAAATAAGCCAGGATCAAACTGTGATTTAGCATCCTGGTTTATTCACTAACTCTAATTTAAATCAGCCAAACTTCCAGGGTTTGGACAGAGTAGGGATCTCTTGTTACCATATAGCTTAGAATTATTCAGCCCATGCTTTTGTATGCCATCTGAATAATTCCTCACTGTTGTAATGCATATGAAAAATGTGTCAATGGATTTTTCTAGGTTAAAAATAAGAATAACATTTAAATGCATAAGAGATTTTATGAAATTTGTGTCTGGAGGTTATAGAACCATTTGAAAATGTTAAATTAAAAGTAAAATGGTTAAGGAAGTTAAACGAAGGAATAAGAAGGTGTATTAATTTTGAAATTTATATTGGTTTGATGAAGGAAAGATATAGATAATGTAGCATTGATACCTTGACTTTCGGTAAAGGGGGAAAAATTTAAGGGAATTTATGTTTAGTTTTTAGAATATATGTTTAGTATGTAGTGTATATGTTCGATGTATAGGTTGATAGACTTAAAATGTCTAGATAATAGGAGGGAGGGAGATTTCTAGGTAATATTCATGTAATGTTAAGGATAAGAGGATATATCTTAATTTTCTTTAAAATTAATTTGGTAGAATAGAAGATTAGAAGTTTTTTGTTTAGGTTGTGTATTGTTTATGTACTTAGAAGTTATGTATTAGAAGTTTGATGTTTAGGTTGTGTATTGTTTATGTAGTTTTTTGTGTTTTATGTTTTGTATAGTTTTGAAGTATTGTGTTTTATGTTGTGTATGTATTTTATAGAGAATGACCAATAAAATGTCAATAATAAAAGAAAAAAAAGAAAAATGTGTCATTGGGGCCTTTTCTTCTTCTTCTAATCCCAATTGCCATGCTAAAGAAGATCATGGGGGGGAGTGAGTCTTGATTCACCCTTCTTCTTGCACATGTGGCAATAGGGGGAATGCTGCATGAGGAAAGGCAAGGAGAGAGAGGCAAGAGTGATGGTTGTTGTTGTTGTTGTTGTTGTTGTTGTTGTTGTGTGTCTTCAAGTTGTTTCTGACTTATGGTGACCCAAAGATGGTTTATCACAGGGTTTTCGGGGTAGAGAGCATATGACCCACCCAAGCTCACCCAGTGAATTTCCATGGCTGAACTGGGAACTGAACCCTGGTCAAACCACTACACCATACTGGCTCTCAGAGGAAGGATAAGGAACATGAATTAATGGGGCCAAAGTCTGGTCCAAAGAGAGAAAAGGTAGTGCGAAGTAAATCGATGGATGAATGGGGTGCATGAGAAGATACATTAAAAAGAACGAAGGGATGATGGATGCATGAGATGCACACATGTATGTTTGTGAATGGTTGAATTGTATTTATTTGTGTAGACATGAGACAGTGTTACTTGTTGGAAAAAACAATAATGCTGGGAATGTGGAAGGCAGTAGGCAAAGAGGGAGCCAGCCTTCCATGTGGATTGACTCAATCAAGGATGCCACAGCAAGCTCGAGGCGTAAAACCTCATTGGGGCTGTTGAAGACAGTATGACCATTTCCACTTTCAACAGTCTATGGAATCCTGGGTTTGCAGTTTAGGGAGGAGCTGGCCAGCCCCTCCCTAAATGGCAAACCCCAAGATTCTATAGAATGTTGAGAGTAGAATGATAGCGCTATAACAGTCTAGTGCAGAAATGGTCTATGTCTTGGAAGTCTTTCATTCTCAGGGTCACCATAAATCAGTGTTATTGTTGTTGTTATTGTTGTGTGCCTTCAAGTCATTTATGACCTATGGTGACCCTAACACAAAAACTATCACAGGGTTTTCTGGGGCTGAGGGTGTCTGACATACCCAAGGTCACCCTGTAGGTTTCCATGGCTGAGCAGGGAATTGAACCTTGGTCTCCAGGATCATAATCCAATGCTCAAACTACTACCCCATATTGGTTCAAGTCAATTCCCTTTTCTGCAACTCACCTTTTCTCAGCGCTGGAGTGCGGGGATCGCGCGAGCAGCCTCCAGCGAGAGGCTCTCGCGTCCCCGTTGCTTCAGCTCCTCAGCTGCCGCCTGCTCACATGAGAGCCCCGCCTCTTCCTTCCACAGTGCAGCCTGGGAGTTTCCCAGGCTGCGCTGGGGCAGGAAGTGTGAGCTCTGTGGCTCCGGAGGCTCCACACGCACGGCAAGTGTGCTCAGGGCCCTGGAGTGATGCACGATCGCACACCATTTTCAGCTTAAAGCCGAAAATGAAAAAGTGTGCAAGCGGTGCCTGCCAGACCCTGGAGCATCATGTGATTGTGAGTGCATCATATGGACTGCTCCTCACATTCGTGCGATGCTTGAGGGGCCCTTTCACACGGCAAATGCTGTGCAAAAAGGGCTAATGCTGACCTTACAGCAAATAACGGCAAAATGTGTGTGTGAGAGAGGTGAGGAGGAAAGTGTCTTTGATTGAATGGTCTTTTTGGTCCCATCCCCCTTTGGGCTTAATCCCTAAACATACTTACACTGCCTGCATGCAGGTCTCAACAGCTTACCCCTGAGAGTATGCTTTCATCAGGGTGATGTTGCTTGTTGTTGTTGTGTGCCTTCATGTCATTTCTGACTTATGGAAAATCTGTCACTTTTTTTTTTTTTTTCAAGAACTGTTCAAGAGAAGATTTGCCCTTACCTTCCTCTGAGGCTGAAAGAATGTGAATTGGCCAAGATCACCCAGTGGGTTTCCATGCTCGAGTGAGGAGAACCCTGGTCTCCAGAATCCTATTCAATGTACAAACCACTATACCACACTAGTTCTCTTACAAGGTTGCTAGAACTGTCTAAATGTCAGAAGGTTCTTATTTCCTAAGTTCCTCATATGTTCTAGAGTTCATTAAATATTTCCTATCTTTTCCCCCAATACTTCTTTTTTCTGGTGGTGAGAGGGAGGAACACCTCCACACCACCCCTACCTTCCTTCAATATGTTTTGGAATTTTATACTTGGGCTGGTCTTGTTTTCTGCCTGACGTGGCAGACAGGACTCTCTTTTTACTCCACATCACATGGAAAAAGTAGGTAGCAGAAGGAAGAGGGTCTGTATCCCCTCATCTAGACTCTGTCCTTAAAGAAGGGGCTGTAGCTCAATGGGACAGCACTTGCTTTGCACGGTAGCTGGCCAAGTTTTATTCACCAGGCAGGACTGGGGAAGCACCCTGTCTGAAACCCCAGAGTGTCATTGCCAGTCAATGTGGACAATGCAGTGACCAATGGGTCAGTCATTTGATTTGGTATCAAAAAGGCTCTTCTGTGCCTCTCCCAAGTGCCATGCCCTTATAATGACCTGGCAGCCAGACGCAGCAGAGCTTAAGTGTGTAGTGATGACAATGTATATGCTCCACAGCAAGGAAAATGTTCAATGAACAGGCATGAGATCTTTGCAAAACGCATTGCCTAGCCAGGTAAAATATGCAAATAGAGAATTAACTAGATATACTGTCAATATATAAAAGATAGTTTAAAAGCTTGTAATGATAGTTCTAAGAAAAACATTTTAAGGTAGGAATGGGAAACCTGTAGTCCTCTAGATACTGGTGAGTTGCAATTCTTAACATCTTTCACCACTGGCCACTTTGGGTATGGCTGATAGGGACTGGGGTCCAACAATCCCTGCAGGACAACAGATTGTCTTCAAAAGGCTTTAAAGACATGCATTTATTCAACCAGTAATTTGAGACCATTCCATGTTTGGTGAAGTGACTATACACCTATGTTCTTTTCAGTTTAGCTCAGTGAAAAGTTGAGTCTGAAAACCAAACAAATTTAGCTGGATATAAGTCCTAGTACAACTAGGTTGTGGTTGATTTTTGAACAAATGTTCAGTGGAGTGTACTGCACAGCTTCTGTGCTGGCAGGGATGGCTCAGTTTTGCACTTCTAATCCAACCTTCTGTGAGCTGGGATGTATTAGTGCTGGAAAGGGAGGGAGGTGGGGAGGCAGATGGGAAATCCAATCTGCAGTAAATGCCATCACACCCACATTCCTTTCAAGTCGGCTAGAGTGTTAATGATCAAATGGAGCATACTAGCTGAACTGCAGTGTGGTGGAAGGGTCAACCACTCCCACTGAAAAGTGCACAATGATTTGCTAGAGGAAACGTGTATACAAGGCTTGTATTAGCTTAATAGGAGGCTTTATAGCTTAGGGGTCAGCATTACTGCCTACTATTGAAAGAGCAAGGGAAAACACTCCCAGAAGTTAACCCTTAAATTTAAGGGCTTTTGGGAAAGGATCTTGAATTCTTTATACACACATAAGAAAACTTTGCAGGATTGTTTTTGTGATACAGAGGAAAAAGGAAGCAAACACAACAACACAATAGAATCCCACAGACATTTCTCAAATACTGATTCTAGATTGTGGCTAGAATGTAATTTGTAGTTATTATCATAAATCTATATTTATCTGGTTCAGAGCAGCTGAAGAAAGCAGAAGTCAATGTGTCTTGCTAGAGTGTTTTAATATTTCAGCTTTCTTAGTCTTTCTTTCTTGCTCTGTTCTGTCTAGTAGCTTCCTTGGCAGCATCTCAGCTGATGAAGAGATAACAAAAACTTACACATGTTTTGTGCTTTTCTCCTGGCTTAATAATGGTAGCGGCCCAGTAAGGATGTGGGGTTTTATTTGATGGCCAACGTGGCTGCCTTTAAACAGGAATGGGTTTTTTATGGAGAAGGACTGTTCAGAACACTTAGTGCTCAAAACAGATTATTGGGCTCAAGCCCTTTTGAATTAAAATGCATGCCTTTTGCCACTGTCTCTTCTCAATAGGATGACCCTGATCCTTCAGGCTAGAATTCTGCACAAAACTAGTTCAACTGTGGCCAAAGTTCACAGTGAGCAAGAATCTATGGCACTATTTTAACTGCATTGTAATGAAGGCAAGCAATTTGCTTATTTTAAAAGAAAAGTCCAAGCCCCAACATTGGGTCAACAATTTCATGAAATTCAGACCTGACCCAAGATATTTTGCTGTCTGAGACAAAGGACCAAATTTACAGATGTTGATCTGACAGGCAGCTGAATTTTACTTCAGTACTGACTATACAATGTTGGCCATGAGGTACACATACAACTCTGTCATCCATTGATTTTGGGTCTGTTCACACTGCACAACTGTTGTACTCTGATTCCCCATTAACTGCCGTGGTAACAACCTATGGGATCCTAGGATTTGGAGTTTACGGGGATGAGCCTTTCAAATTCTCAGCTGTAGTGCCTGACCAAACTACAAACTCCAATAATTCCATAGAATGTTTTCATGGCAGTTACAGTGGTATCATAATTCTATAACTGTGTAGTGTGAAAAGGTTCTTTCTTTCACTCTAGATCTTCCAGTCCGTTTTACTCTGCCTAATGACTTTCAGAAATTTCACTTATTTGACATATTTCCCCACAAAAAGATGGATCATGTTTAATTTGGACCATGACCACTTAGTTTTGAAATGCTGCTCCTATATTTCCTAAAAATAGATGGGTACCAGTGAATGATCTGTTCAGATGTTCCAAATGTCTGGCAATTTCTCCAAAGGATTTGGAAATTCTCCCTAGCTCTTTCTAATTGTGTTGCTGTATATAGGAAAATCTGAGGATCTTAAAACCATTTTCGAAAATACATCCAAACCCGATGAAGGGAAAAGAAAATGGGTTACAGTGTAAAAGAGCAGTATCAAAATATTTGACAGCTTTGGCTATAACTTTGACAAACCAACCCATTTACATTATACACATCCATTCAAAACCAAAAGTAACCTGTAATTTTCCTGTCAGCAATTACTAATAACAAAGGATCCAACCTGAGTTCTTTCTTCAAATCCTGGTTTCCTGAGACGTTCAGAACTATTTTTTATATAGTGATTGATATTCTTCTCTGTCAAAAGTACTGCTTTTTTAAAAAAAAATGAAACTCATTATTGACAACCTTCTTTATTTTTTGTTCTAGCACCTTTATTTTCCATTTCCACACTGTGTCCATATGCTCATTTTCTATTTACCTAAAGAAAACAGATTTATGCAGCTTAGAAAATCCTCCTCATCCTGGTTGCAAATTTAACAAAAGCATCATTACAAGGCATCATGAACAAATAGTCCAGATATTCTCCCTCCCTTTTCAGGTTCATCTAGCATGCCTTCAGTTTCACCCAAGTACTATCATCCTGTACAGCCTCTGACAATAATAGGATTTTCATCCACACCTTTAGACTATCCAGTGCAATTTCAATAATCCAAGTATGAGCTAAACCCATCTGCCACATCTGCCTGGGGAAAATTTATTGGGTGACAAGTTCACATCTCCCATAGTTTCCTTTCCTAGTTATAATCCTGAGAACTTCTATTACTCTGACTCAAATACAACACAGCTGAAAAGACAGAATGTATTCATGCATCATTGTAATCTTGCTGTAGAATTCTTAGAATATTCAAGTTGGTATCCAATCAAAGATAAATAGATAGAGAGGGATCCTGTGTGGAGCTCTGAGTTCACAATTGTGTCTTTATTAATCAAAAATTCCACCACACTTGGGGGATGGTTTGTCTCAGTGGTTGGCAACTTCACACTGTCTGGATGTTTTGGACTACAACTCCCACAAACCCTGATAGTTGACTGGGGCAAATGGGATATGTGGTCCACAAAATGCTGCATGCCAGGTTGCCTGCTTTTGCTGTTCTCTGCATTTAGGTCATTTGCTTGCCTAAAAGGGAATGGAGAAATGTTATTCACTCTACCTGGACGATGGAGCATCACAGAGCTTTGGGCTTTGCTCGCCCCCTTGAAACCAGTGAAATTCTTTCTGTCCTCAAGAGTTAAAGAAACTTTTCCAGGATATGGATTGCAGAACATGAGTTGGGTATTATTCAAAAGACTATAAAGATCAGCAGAATGTTTGAATTGGTATAATTCCTCTCAGTCATCAGTGTAATACCTTTGGTTCATGGCCAAAACCAACTAATTTGCTTTCTGGTGATTTATGAATAGATAGCATTGTTTACAGAAATTCCTAAATCCTTTAGCAGCCATTATAATCCAAGAGAGATTTAAGACAAAAATAACTGTATTGTCTGGGCACAATATAAAACATCTGAAAAACATAAGTTTGAAGAGAAAGAATGTATCCCATTTAAACTGAATGCAACATCACTGAAACAAAAACTAGGAGAAAAAAAGAGCTAAACCTCTTGGGATAATGCAAGAGTTAATGAACTCGGGACCCTTAAAATTAGTAGACTCTTCATAGAAGAATTTAATACTCAATAACAGGAATGGTCCAGTTAAGTGCCAAGAATGATTGCCTCCTAATCCACAACAACCTTCTTGTGAAATGATATATAAGACTCAGGCCCTTTCCGCACGCGGCGAGGGAAACATTCCCTGCCACTACTCACTGGCTTTTTGGTGGGTCCGTCGGGATGAGGAGCAGTGCGAGCTCGTCACTCCGCACTGCTCTGGCATCCAAAATGGCGGCTTCCAGTTGGGGGAGGCTCTCCACTAACTGGAGACGCTCGCTAGCTGAAAGCCTGCCCCCGGTAGATCTGCAGGCATGCACTAGTGCATGCCTGCAAATCTGCACCAGAGCGCAGGGATGGAGCGACACGGGGTCGCGCGCTCCATACTTTTTAAAAACCACTTAAAAGAGGTTTTTAAAAAGCACACTGTGCGACCAGTTCTGGTCGCTCCGGAGCGGTCTGAGGTGCGGAACTACGAAAAGTAGTCCGCCCCAGTCCACTCCACGGTGCAGAAGACCTTCGTTGGAGGTCGCTCTGCACCGTTTTAATAGGCCCCTGTGGAAAGGCCCTCAGTTTTTGGAAAGCCACATCACATGGTTGAAAGCTACAGCACATAATGTCAATAAGTGGCCAGGGATAGCTGAGGCCCTTCCTCTGCCTCCTCTAGCTACACTGTGACTGCATTTACACATGAAAAATGACTCTACATTTTATCAGGATCTAGAGAGAAGGGACCATAGTTCAGTGGTGGACAGAGCACATGGCTCATGTACAAAAACTGCTTGCCCAGTTATTAGGCACTGCCTGAGACTATGGACAGACATCCATAATCTATATGGAGATTGCATGGGTGAGAGGCGTCAGGTAGGAAGTTGCATCCAGTTGAATCTATCTATCCAGTGGTTTCCACCAATGGAATGGCTATCATTGATGGAACACATTTTTCCTTCAGCTTGCAACCTTCTGAGCCCTCTTCCAAGTCTATGGGTTTGGAGGGGTCATTCAGAATAGATATTTTAGAGGTCTGCCTCCCCTCCCCAGTCAGCTTTACAGAGCCACCTAGAGAGTTTGTGGTATAAGGGGTTCTATTTTTATCTTCTCCGGGAACCCATGTGTGTGTGTGTGTGTGTGTGTGTGTATACAAAGCTATGACCTCCATGTTAGAATTACTGTATACTCTTCCTCTTTTTCCTGGAATCAAGCAGAATGTGTTTCATTTTTATCTACGTGGGATAAGGAAAGAAGGATAAGCTTGTGTTTCTCTTGAGAACCTCCTTCAAATTCCAAACCCCTCCTGACAGAGCATTATTCTGTTTCCTAGGTCTTAATCTTCTGTTTGTGTCTGATGCTGGCCTTTTCCTCTATCCACTTAGGAAAAATTCCTCCTTTAAGGTCTGATCTCTCTCTCACACATACACCATGATAACTGTCACAGAAAATTATTCTGTATGGCATTCTGTCTGGGAATTTAGGTCATGCTCACTCACTCGCCCACTCACTCACTCACCATTTGAACTCTTTCCCTTGAAGGCCCATAGTTCTTTCTGTGACAAAAACAGGTTGCCTGCGTTGAGCTGTTGATTCCTACATTTATCTGTAGAAACCATATAATCGGTTTGCCAATTTTTCTGCAGGACTGACTTCTTAATGTGAGGTCTCCCCATGTGTATAGATCTGGTATTATGAATGTGTTGTGGTAGATCAGGGTGGGGAACTATTTGAGTGTGAGGGGAAATTTTATACCCCTGAGCATGCCATCTGAACATGCCCAAACAATTTGTTTTTCTTCCATTTTGCCTTCATTTTGGCTTTCAGAGGGGACATCATATTACATCCTTCTGACTGAAAAAAGGAACAAAGTATTTAAGTGACAGTGGGATTCAGAGGGCATGGGCATGTGTGTTACAGGCCTGGCTTATTTTGGTTTCCAAAGTTAGGGCCTGGGAATATACCTGTGGAGTGCAGAGTATAATCTATAGAGCATAGCATATGGGGTACAAGATATAATGCAGGAAGCTAGGCGGTTCACAATGTGTGTATGTGTGGGTTGCTGGAAAAATAAAGATAGTCTAATATTGGACAGAACACCTACTTAAATGTGGACAAAGACATAAGAACATCTGCATCAATATTGAGATATGAGCAGATCTGACTGCAAATAACCCTCCTAGAAGGTGCAGTCACTGATATGAGGTTGTGTTTCTCCTGAGAAGGCAACAAAAGCCAAGATTCAGCTCTACGTGATTTGTTTATATTATGTCCAATGAGACCCAGAATGCCATCATATTTAAGATCTCTGTTTCGATTGAATAGCGTATATAAGGCATGGTCAACTGATAGGAAAGTTGATAGTTATGCAGAAGCTAGGGAGGGAATGAAAGAAGGAACCATTCTGCTCTGCCAGTCTCCATGTATGAAGAGAAGGCTACAATGTCGCCTCCAAGCCATGCTGTTCCTGATAAGTGAAAATATGCTCAGGCATGCTGAGAGCTATTGCTGGTAAGAGAAACATCTAGGCTATGCTATAATAGATATATGTCCCATTGTGACTTCCATGCATGCCTGTTAAGATCCTTATGGTTATAATGGATACTGTTAAATGTAACAATGCTCAAGATTAACTCTTGGATGCACGTATGTTCACAGGTGCCTGTCAGTTCTACAGCAGATGAGATGGTATTCTTAATGTCCTTCTAGGTGTTAACTTTTAAAAAGCTTCTACAGGAGATGCTGAGAGATAGACATTCAGTTGTTATGATAGTATAACATCTTACTTGCCATATCCTGTAATATAATGAATATACGATGTCTTACATGCAATGATATAATGAAAGCAATGCACCCAGACATTGACACTTATCTGTGTTTTTTCCCTATGTTTGTCTATCTATGATTGCATATAATAAATAGCCATAAAGACTACCAAAGAACCTGCTCCACTTCCCATATAAATATCATGAGATTTCAAGACTTAAGAATGTTTAAATGGAATATTGATGTTAACTCTGCCTGTCTTATTTTAACTACCGTCTTGAGTTGGATGCCTAGATGACCAGAAGGTTAGCTTTCAGATTAGCTGACAAATGTAAAAAGGACCCTCAATCCCTTAGTCTAAAGTTATTTATGATATATTTCAGTCTCGGAATGCTAGTGGGGGCTCTGCCCAAGAACAGCAGTCTATCATCCATGGAAAGATTACTTTGGATCCTTTGAAGACCAAGGACCTTTCCACACCAGACAGTTATAGTGCTAAGATTTCATTTTAACTGCTATGGCAGCATCCTATGGAATCCTGGAATAGAATTCCCAATCTGAGAGCTCTAGTACTTCTCCAAACTTCAAACTGCAGGATTCCATAGGATGCAGCCATGGCAGGTAAAATAGAATCATTGTTGTATAGAGTGAAAGGGGCTTTGAGTCAGAATTCAAAGTCTGACCATCGCCTTCTGGCATACTTAAACTTAGATCCTACTTAAGCACTATGTGCAACTCAGATGACCTTGTGGCATCCACTGGGCATCTACTGGGACACTTAGATTTGTACATACAGTGTAGACTTACTCACAAGCACACTGCTTTTTCTACTGCTCATATTGCCACAGACCTAGAAAAATTGGAACATCTCTTTGGAACTGTATTCTGGCAAGTATTTGGAACTAAGATGGCAACTAATTCAGCAGAAAATAATTTTGCATGCATACTGGACCCTAGACAGAGTCCACTGATTGGACATAATGGAAGAGAAGAAATGCTGAAGATGCTGGCAATGTGAAAGGACTGTAGGCCATATGCTGTGATCTTGTTCAGTCGTTGCTCCTTTCAGACAGGAAGTAATGAACCATACTAATTTTGTACTAGAGACAGCATTGGACTTTTCTACAAGCAATTTACTGGTATAATATTTGCCACCAGAATGGACCATTGGGAATGGGCATAGATTATGGATCCTATGGGAAGCTCTAGTCAACAAATTGGTCATCCTGCAGAGCTGGAAGTCTCAAACTATACCACATATGAATAGAATGCTGGACAGAGGATCTCCCTGAGATTTCCTTGAATGATAAAACAGTCTTCAAAAGTATTCAAATAGTATTCAAAGGAAGGGTACAAACAATACTGACATATATAGTCCATTTTCTTAGAATTGTTTGAAGATGAATCTAGATTAATCAGGCAGTCTAGGTTCTGTCAAACTGACATTACATGTTCTATCCCCTAGCCTCCATATCTCTTTATCTCATTTCATTTCTATCCCACCTTTCTGCCAATAATGGTATTCCAGGTAGCTAGCAACATATGTGAAAACAAAACAGATTAAAACTGCAAGAAGTAATTAATAAAAGTATAAATATAAGAGTTATTTAAAAAGTGGTTAAACCATTCATAGTTAAAATATTGAGCTATTAAAATTCATGAAAAGACGATATAAAAACCATAAAAAGAGACCCACTCCAACCAGTTTTTAAAAGCCTGAGGGCATAAAAATGTATTGATCTGCTGAGAGAAGGAGAGCAAAGAAGGAGCCATCCTGGTCTCCCAAGGAAACAGTTCTGAAGTCTGGAAGAAGCCACTGAGAAGGCCCTATCCCTTGTTCCCACCAAACAAGCCTGGGAAGGTGATAAGACAGAGAGAAGGGCTTATTTCAATGATGAATGACCTGTATGTGGGAGAATAAGGCCATTTCCTCACTAGCCTGTTATAGCGCAATGATTCCACTTTCAACATCCTCTGGAATCCTGGGGTTTGCAGTTTTGGGAGGGGCGAGCTGGGCCCTCCCAAAACTGCAAACCCCAGAATTCCAGAGGATGTTGAAAGTGGAATCATCATGCTATAACAGGCTAGTGCGGAAATGGCCTTAGTTGTGGTTAGATGTGTTATGTAGACTTACCAAGGAAAGCATTTTATATCCTATCTGCTGAGAATGACATTGCTCAAAATCTTGATGCTTCTGTCACTGTGCTGTAACTTGTGCAAGCTAAAGCCTGAAAAGCTACATTTGGAACAGTGACAGTGCACTAGTCAATGCAGTAGAACTACCACAGGTTTTACTTACAGTTTTGGCTAGCTTCCTGTTAGTGGCATATGTAGACATAAGTCAATTTCATGCTTGCATATGTCTTTTTTTGGTTGTTGCATAGTTTGGTATTCCTACTCTCCCTTCTTAACAACCCAAGCCTACCACATAGCCATTGCATTCCCCCCACAACCATCCTGTGCTTGGTGGGAAGTAGGCGGAGGGTCAGAGAAGCATCAAGCTATGTACCTGTAGTAGATGTGAGACAATTACACCATTTGTTCTACTGGGGTCTTCCAGAGGTCTTATTGGATGAGGTAATCATTTTGCCTCTGCCTACACAGTCATAGCCAGATCCTTCTCCAATTCCACCCTCCACTAAGCACAGAATGGCCGTGTGGGGAATGCAGTGACCTATAGTAAGTCTGGGGCATGGTGAATGACCAGCTGGAAATGTAAAAAAGACATGTTGCAACCTTGTGAAAGAACAGTTACAGACACACTTTTTTTCCTGCCCTAGTTCACTGCTGACATTGCATTTTACACACACCCAGAGACTGAAACAGAGCTCAGTTTGGTGCACAGTTCAGCTACCACTAAGGCCAGCTGTGAGGAGGAGCAAGTGACTGAAAAGGAAGGATTCTGTTATGGAGAGAAGTCTGCTTGTACGACAATGAATGTGGTGCAAAGCTCTTTCCTACTGCTGCTATGAGAACTATTTTCCACAAGAGAAATGTTCTGTTACCTCTTTGATACTGATTAATGCTTTTTAAAAATTTACATGCCACTTACCATATCTAAAGCAATATTTTGAAGCAGTGGTCAACATCTATTCCTTCTATGAAATCTATGTTTTATAAAAGTAAGCTGTCTCTAGATATAGAGTTCCTATGCTGAATTCTGATTGGTGTTACCTGTGAGCATACAGGCTAAATCAGTGGTTGAGGTTGCTCGGTTCAAGGTTCAGTATAACCTGGTGGTAAAATTGTTAACAAATTAAATAATTGTTATTTGATTAATTTCTGATTAATTTTTATTTGATCATCTGACTGTTTGCATGGAAAATCAACCTGTAACGTTTAAGACATCAGTAACATACCAGAACCAAAAATAAGCAACGCAACCTAAAGAAGAAATTTTCATCACAGTTTATTCACTTGGGTTGTGCATGTGGGAAGACAGCAAAAACAAGGACAAATACCTTCCATCTCATTCTCTCTTAATCTCTCTGTCCAAATAAGGCACTGGGTAGAAGATGTAACAACAGTTGCTAGCTTCATATTCTTGATATGAATAACTGGCAATGTGGTATGCCTGTCACAAAGCTGAGGAATAATAGAATGATATTCATAATGAGAAATGAAAACTTAGAGGTATTTAGAAAGTCAGTTGTCCAACTGAGCATAACTGTTTTATATGGAATGCCTGACAGATTTTTTTTTTTAAAATTACAGATATTTATCTATAAAATGCAATCATTGAATGTAATTATTAAAAATGTGCACTATGAAAGAAGCTGATACAGGGTTAGAAAAAATGATGAGGGAATGACCAAACCTGGTTATGAAAATACTGCCTGCTGGAATAAGCTAAAAATAGATTACCTTGAATAAGCAATACAGGAACCTGCAGACATTGCTGGATCTATAGAAGAGCCCTTGCATACAAAGCAGACTACTGTTTTTATATATGCAGAAATAACCTGAGTCAAACTTAAAGCCTTTTAACAAAGAGAACATCAGAAAAGTTGGAAACTTCTATATAAATTCCAGGATAGGAAAATCAGTGAACATGGAAGCAACATTCCTGGGTTCTATTTTGTACATTCCAGAAATTTAAAATTCCACCTTATACTAAAGAACACTGTCAGTTCCCACGGGCCCCAAATTATATTTTATAAACTGAAAAACACCTTTTCCCAATCAATTAATTAAGAGATGTTGAACCAACATGACCTGGATTTTGAGGGCTATAAAGCCAACATGATTAACAGAAACAACAGGAGTACAATTCTTTGCTCATTTTGTTCATGAAGGAAGCAACAACAAATCTTCTAAGATTTGTTCTGTGCCAAATTCACACTTTTTCTTTCAGAAAACAGCATTTTCTGTGCAAGAAACAACATTTTCAACAACAACAAGCCCCTGAGTGCAAAGGTTCTCATCAGTCCATGATTCTTCTTGTCAGGGTTTTCTGATATTTGAGAAATACATTTTTTGACTTTTTCTTCAAATATTTTCAGATAGTCTTTCCATCACAAGAAAACAACCACAATGCATGAAACTACATAATTTTACTATCTCTGTCTAGGAGCCAGATATGGGACCAGTTTAAATAGAATGGTGATCATGTGCTGTGGAACTGCAGTTTCCAGAAACCCAAACAATCACTTGATAAAGAATATTGGGAGCCGTATTGTAATAATATCTGGATAACTGTAGAATTTCTACCCTACCACACAGGAATAGTGCTTTATTTCAAAAAAGTTGCCAACTGGGCCATACATTACTTTCAGAGTTATTTCCAAAATCAAAAAAGTAACAAAAAGATCATACAAGTCTGAATAATTAACAGCAGAAAAAAGGTTCCCATATAACAAAAGTACAAGCTATCTGTAAAACCTGCAAAAGGAAACATGCTCTCCTTTTTAGATGGGTTGAGCTACAGTGAAGGTTGACTAGCTGCTTGATTGCTACTCAGATTATACAGACTAAGGGAATACCAACTGCTGCTGAATGGCCCTTGCTGCCTGGGTTTGGCCAAGTACAGTGGGCCCTCCTTACCTGGACCTCCGAATATGTAATATGAAGGGAATGCAGGATGTCACATCGTACCCGAAAAATGGCAATGATTTGTGTGAGGATGCACTGAAGTATCTGCGTGACCATTGCTGCCATTGAATATAATGGGATGCGAGCATTTGTGATTTCTGGTTTTCATGGGGGTTCCTGGAATGGAACCCCCCGCATATACAGAGGGGCCATTGTATGACTTTTAGCTACAGCAATGATCCCAGACCCTTTTGAACTAGATATTTAATAATACAATTCCTGGACCTTTCCATCTTTTGACAATTTCTAGCCTTACTAGGGATGGAAATAGTATTTGTTGTTATTTGTTCCTTGGTGGAGGGGAAAAAAGCAACAAATAAGTTTCCTGACACTTGAGAAACTTAGTTGGGAAGAATAACACAGTGGTGAGAATTTTACACAGTTTTTGCCCAG